>JARHVA010004701.1:52500-342500 GCA_037957365.1 Torreya grandis | reverse complement strand
GGTTCAATGGAGATCAAAGAGATTCATGTAAGTAGTGATAAAATGAGAAGTATTATTGCTAAATAATTATATGGTAAAGAAAGGGTATTAAATGGGTGTGGGATTTAGAACCATGTCACAATAATAACTATACTGTTTTAAAAGGAAATGGCATAACAAACATAAGAAGAAGAAATCCATGTGAGAATAAGAATAAATGAGAGAATATTTAAACCATGTAACATGATATTAAGCCATGAAAAATAAATTAATCCATGAAAATAAGACTAATCCATGAGATATTAATATAATTCATAAGAAATTAGTGCTTGAAAAGAAAGTAATCTATGAGATATTGTTAAATAATAAGCAAAACATGAGATACATACATGCTCATAAATGAAATATAAATAATGTAATAATATGATGAATTATGTGATGAAACACCATCATTTGTTCATAAATATTGATCAATCTTGTGGCATATATCATCCATAACAGCTGATACATCCTTGTGTGGTTGAATTCTAACATTAATCAGAGTCTCATCAATCTTCACAAAAAGTCATGAAAAGACTTCCTACTGTATCATCTCTATAGAGAAGGTAAGTATTCTATAATAATAATGATGCCCATGAGTCACTGCTTATATGTAATATTCAATACGAAGAGCTGAAATGTGACTAGTATCCTTAGATCTATGAAGAGATGCAGGTTATAGAGAAGGTGGATCCTTTATCCATGAACATCTTAGAGAATGAGATTGGGATGGTGAAGGCATATGTCTTCAAAAATCATTAAAATTTTGTTGGATTACTTGACATATATTAGTATTATGTGTACTACACTGATGCCAAAGATAATAAACTTCCCCATATTTAGGGATGTTTTATAGAAGAATCATAGAGGTTGTAGGCTCTTGTTTATATATTGTCTTCTTTGGATGTAATGTATCAATGTAATACTAAATTTGTCAAAAATGAGTAGAATAATTATTACATGTACCATGAAATCAAAAAGTATGTCTAGTAGTAGATGGCGAAGTCAACTATCCATGGTAGAAAAAGAACCTAAGGCTTTTTGCTACTGATGTACACTATAGTCCTTGGCCCAATGGCTATAAAATATATAGATCTCATAATAAGGCTCATTTTCCCATCGTGTTGATAGAGGATCAGTCTTAGGCAAAGGTAGTATTTTTATCACCAAGAGGAGGATAACTTGGAATAGGATCAACACTAGGCTATATAGCATCAAGAGATGGACTCACAGTATGTTAGCATAGTGTAGATAACATCTCTAGAGTAAGTAAGCTAGAAGGATCATGGAATATAGTGAAATTATAAGGGCATATCATGGCATGGTCCATAAACATACTCTAAATAGGATCAACAGTAACTAGAGGAGTAGTTTGTATGTGTTCCATATCGAACATGTGAACACTAGACAAAAAACTAATATCACGTACTATAGTAGGAGAAAGATCTACATGAATAGAACTAAGATAATTTTATAAAGAAGAATGATATCCAAGTATCTATACTTATTTAGATTGAGTGAAGTTAGCTAAAAAATGATCATATAAATAATATCCATCATCATAATTAGGAGTGTAAATATCAATAGTACATGAATTGATAATTTTATTAGTCAAAGAAGTATGATGAATGGAATTTTGTGTTTTTATTAGAGTAACCAAAATTTCATCTAATGATTTTTTATGAGATCAATGTAAATAAGAGGGTAATTTTAAAATTATGTTAATAAAGAGATCAAAAGTTTTGATTTTTAAATAGATCTAATTTGTTTCATCATCATCATAATTTAAAACACTAGGTGGTATGTTTCTTATTAATTCAAGGTGACCATTATAACCTATAATAGAGTTGATGAGATAATTAAAGCAATATGATTCATGAAATGGGATGATCAGTAAATGTTTGAGGGTAGTTATTTTAAAAACACCTTGTCCTTGGAATCATTTGAAATTATAAGGATTAGTATATCCTTAAATCTTATAAATAACACCATTATAAGGAAATTTAACACTTTGGCATGTTGATGAGGTTATTACTCTTATGCAATGTGTCCAAGGTTGACCAAGTAAAATGTTGTAATAAAATGGGAAATTAAATATCTTGAATTTCACACATATCATGATGGGGGAATAGTGGTAAGAATCCAAACACAACCTAAAAGAGGCATTTATCTTGTATCATATCCTTGACATGTACTTTGAGTGGATTTAATATTGTATTAATAGTATCGAAGTATTATAATGAAATTAAGGGAAGCCAAACAAGTGCCTGAACCTTCATTAGTTAAATCATGTTTGAATTGTATATGTATGATTTGTACACTAATGAACAATGGAGGGTCATCCACACAAATAAATATCTCATCAAGAATCATATAAGAGATAGGGTATTTGAGTGAAAGAGAGGTGTGTACTAATTCATCAACATGGGGAGACATTTATTAACATTGTTGAAGGATGTTATCTTCAAATCCTAAAAAGGTAGATTTTTTCACCATGAGTGGGGGATGAGGGATCTTCATTTCAAAAAGGAGTTGCATTAATTTATTACAATGATGAGGGTAATTTATCATGAGTTATAAGAAATGTATTTGAGATGGAAGACATGAAATTTAGTCTATAAGGTCTCATTTAGCATAACCTATTATATTTGTATTAGATAAAGGTGCATAGTGTTAACATATATCCTTTGAGGTTTTAGTAAAAGTGAATTGAAATTAATGTTGATAAGGTATGTGTGTTTTATGTTTTTTTAATATGGGTTGATTGGTTGTTGATTATTGTTTTATTTTAGGTTATGTGGTTATGCTATTAGTCATTTATTGTTTTGGAGGAGTACCAATGTAATTTTTTTGGGTTTTTACTTACATCTTAGTTATGGGAGGAGTAGAACTTATATCAATGGTATGTGAGGTATTGTCTATTTTCATTATTGGAGTTGACACTTATGGGTTTTTTTAATTTTTGTATGCCTTAATTCCATGAGATGGGATGGGTAAGAGTCGTAAACAATATGAAACTTGGAAAATTATTATGGTTAGAGTTTAGATAATGATAGATATAGGAAACTAATCTCCTCATGAAAAAACATTATCTAGTATTAGCTTGATGGTTAGGAAGGGGATCTTTGTAAATGGTTGAATGAGCATTGGTTTGATTTAAGGCTTTATTTTTAATTTTGGTTTTATGATCCTTAGATGTTGTTTCATAATATTATTAATGTGTTCATATGAGTGATTCATGATCAAAGTTAGGTCTAAAGAGATAATCCATAGTAAAATTTTCATAATTGATGACAAGTTTGATGACAATAGCCCCAACTTATGTGAAACCAAAAAAAATTGTGGTATCATACCAATTATTGATAGAACATGTAGGATCAAGATCTTGTGGGGAAAGTCATGGAAAATGATTTTTAGTTTCTACTAAGGAAAGTGGTTTATGGATATCTACAATATGCACTGGAGAAAATGTGTAACTAGGATGAGAATTGTTGGAATTTAACTTGGAAGGATTAGGCTTTATGGGGTTTCTTAGAGCAATAGATTTAATGGTATGTATGGAATAATAGGTATTCATAACACCATTATTATTTCCATGTTTTAGATTATGGTAAAAATAGGTTTTGAAGGGACCCCGAAACCCAATACAAGGGAAAAGATAACCCTTTACGCACGGCCAGGTTAACAATAGAACCTGCTTTCAAAAAAGAGCCAAAACTAGGTTTTACAGGGACCTGAAACCAATAAATAAAACCATAAAAACTAGTAGTCAAAACACTGATCTAAAAGTTGACCAGCAGATACAGCAAGCTGAAACCAAAAACCAGTCAGCGAAAGGGAACTTTGGATGAATATTTTAAGCTTAGATTATTTTTTTACTTGACCAAAGATTCATATCAAGGGGAGGAACCAAAGGCTTTGACTTCTTTCTTCTTACAGCTATCCAACCGTCCTCCACCTTAGCTACCTCAGCATCCCATGCCTCAGAAGACATAGATCTTTGGCTCCCAGAAGGCATAAAATCCTTGTGAGAGTTAAACATTAACTAGCTCTTAGAGAGATCCTCCAAAACAGGGGAAGATACCACCACCTCCTCTTCTAGCTCAATTGTTTCACTACCCACAACCACTATAGGGGCTTCATTAGAATGACTCACCAATGAATCATCTTCATCTTCTGGTTCGGATTGCAAACTTTCCTCATTCTCAGTCTCAGATTTGAAAGAAGCTTCCAAAGGTTGTTTTTCAACTTTGTGTACAAAAGAGACCTTACTCCACCAGGAAGGTGAACGTCTAGGATGAGATTTCCTAGCACCACAATGATCAGCTATATATCCTATTTGGTTGCATTTCCTACACTGAAAAGGGATCCCCTCATAATCCAAAATTTGTGTCCAATTACCCTTTGGGGATTCAAGATAGATCGCCTCAGGAAGGCCCTTAGAGACATCCAGATCTACTAGAAGTCATGCACAGGTCGAATGAGACAGTGGACAATCTTCCTCATATAAAAAATCCCCTAAAACATTTCCTATGGTTTTAAAAACCACCTCATGCCAAATGTGTAATGGAAGATAAGGGAGCCGCACCCATATACAGATCTTATTAAAGGATTCCGAAAGAGGATTAAAATCTTTATGCCAAGGTTTGGCCATAAGAGGAAATCTGCCCTGCCAAGAAAATTTATTGTGACACAAAATAGATTTTCTATCCTCAGGGTTTTTAAAAACATTATTATTTCCATGTTAATTTTTATATTTCATGACAATTTGAGTCCTTGTTGGAGGGTGTGAAGGTTCAAATTGTCATATAAAGAAGTCTTGACATTTAGATTGATTTAGGGCTTCTTCTAAATATTTTGGAGAAAGAATCCTTGCATGATATTATAATTTAGAATGAATAACATTAGTGAATAATTGGAAGAGATTATCAACTAACATATTATGCTCAACTTTTTTAGACACAGGTTTCAATTATTTGATAAAAACTTGTGTCATTTCATATTTTGATTTTTTGTAGTTGATAAAGTGAGCTAAGTTGTTTTTAGGAAGATCACTAGTTTAGAATTCCTTAACCAATGAATTGACTAAGTCTTCCAAGCTTGTGATAGAATGTGTTTTAATATGATTATACCTATTTAAAGCATCACCTACAAAAATTATCTAGTAGTTTGGTGGTAGAAAAGGTGTCAAGTTTAACCCAATATTTATATAAATTTACAAAAGTATTCAAATGTAAAGTTGGATCAGTGGTTATATTATAAGTGATAGTAGTAACTATGCCACCTATGTCAATGTTTATGATTTGAGGGATAAGACCTTAATTTTTTAAGTTTTAAATGGATTTGTTAATAAGTGGGGGTTGTGGTATGATTACCATGTGAATATATAAGGGGAGTGGGGTAATTAGGATTTTACACTCCCCATTGAGTAGGTTTAGGTTGATTTTATAAATGAATTAACTTGTTTTGCATTTGCATCATTTGGTTGGAACTATTAATTTGAAAATTCACCATTTGATTTAGAGTTTATAATAGTAATTAATTAGTGTTAATATTATTTTGACTAGTATAAGTAACACTAGATGCATTCGCATTATGCGAGGCATTAAGAGTTTGAGATGCACTAGTAGTGTGAGATGCACTAGTGGCATGAGAAGTACTATTATCATTAGATGTACTAGTAGTTGTATAGAGCTAGGTATTAGTGTGGGTGTTTTGATCAGACCCAATAAAAGTCACACCTACCATGTTTGTATAAATACTTGACATGGAGGTGAAAGAACTATGGTTATGAATATTGGGGCAAGCCCTTCACACATCGATATATGTGAATGATAGATAAGGATTGAAACATAATATCAAGTAGCCCTTCATGATATTAACTAAGTAGTTTTAAAACTATTAGTACATAGTTTTTAGGGAAAGCCAAATAAAGTGAAAAATAAGAGCAAAAATCAAAGTTTCTAAAGCTAATTTATATTTTATAGAAAGTAAATAAATAGGCAACCAACTAAAAATTAAAGTGATATTAATTACTATCAAAGTAGGTTAATTACATTTGCTTAAACTAGGAAGTAAAATAAATAAAACAAGGTCAACCTAATTGACCAAGTTGGATAAATAGAATAAAATAGATTCAAGTTGATTGATTCAGTTTGTTGGAAAGACAAGCTAATATAAATGTAATGAGGAGGTTGATTTTGTTTTTTGGGTAGAAAATAAATATAGAATTAGGTTAAGCCAGTCCATCTAGTTGATTGTATAGGTACAATTTTATAGAACTAAAAAATTGGTAAAAATAGTATTGTAATTTAAATTTTGAAAAATGTAGGAAAATAAATTTAGTTAAAAATGATAAAGAGAATACACTAATTTGGTTAGAGTGAACTTGAGAGATAAGATAGAGTCGATCAGGTTAATGCATTAATTTTATTAAAGTTACTAAATTTTTATTTTGAACTAGATCATCTAGGTGAAAATTTAAACCTATGAAGGTAGAAGAAAAAATATTTAAATAGTGTCAAGCAAGTAGACAAAATATAAATATAACTAGTAAATAATAGATAAAATAAAACTATGTTGATCATATCAATGTAGTTATAAAATGAAAAATATAAAAAATAAAAGAATTGAGTTGGTTTATTCAGTTAGATTCATAAATCAAGAAAACAAACTATGTTGATTAGATTGATATAGTTTTCTAAGACTAGAAATTCCATGTGCAGAAAGATGAACTAGGTTGAAAGGTTCACCTTAGTTAGATAACTAAACTAGGTTTATATGGTTGAAAAAACTATAAAAACCTACACACATAGTTGAATTAGGTCAATTGGGTTAATGAAACTATAACAACCGACACATATAGCCAAAATAGGTGGATGGGATGGATGAAGTATGGAAACCTATAAATAGAATGCTAAAATAGGTCAACATGGTTGATTTAATTTTTTTTTAAATAAAAATTAAAAATATGTAAGGGTTAGATTGATTTTAGGTTCAGTAGAATGTATGTCAGTGAAGTAAGATAGATCTATAACTTATCCTAATTAGTAATATCTAGGCTTGAAGAAGGTAATCAACTAACTATCTAATTAATTATACTTTATTATATCAGGGTCATGATTAATATTAGATTCATTAAACCTACACTAAGGGATCTCTTATCACACAATAACAAAGGAGAGGTTTTCAAGGATTCTATTCAAATTCCATTTTGTGATAACCCTAGGTAAGTCTTATGGTTATCATAAAAGTAAATAAGATAATCTAGTAAATAAACATGCAAGCTAATCTAGTAAATGAATATAAAATCTAATCTAGTGCTCACCAAATCTCATGGACAAATGGGGAGATAATAAACATGGAAAGATAGTTCTATTTAATATAACATATAAATAATATAAGCAATAAGAGATACAATTCAATCCATTAGTTCTACAACATATACTTATCAAAATATGAAGGGATAGGAGTATACTTACCTTATTGAAGTGAACCTATCATGCCTCAATATCTCCCTTAGATAATGGTGCTTTTCAAGAGGTTATTTTGGCTTGTAAGGATCATAAGGATAGATGAAATCTAGGCTACAAGACTTTTCCTATGCATCCAATACCTCCATAATACAAGTGTTTCTTCTCTAAGATAAAAACATAAGTAATGAAACCTCCTATTGATAGTATAAGAAAAATTTTAATTAGTAAGGATGCACAATTAAATTATATTATCTTTTAAAATGAAGTTAAGGAGGTATTCATATCAATGTATTGACTCTAAACTCTCTTGATAATTTAATTCATGAAGTTGATTAGGTCAACTTGGTTAGGTAAGATCTGTTAAGCCTCAAACTATGTCAACTTGGGCTGACAAAGTTTTGTAACCCAAGCTAAATTCCTAATGGGGTTGGATAGGTTTATGTAGTAGGAAAAATATTAAAAATGGGGGTTTTCTTAGGTATGGTTTATTTTAAATGGTGAATTTCTTAGGAAAGTGTATATGTGGGTTTTTATTGCTTAGGGAATTAGGTAAGAGTATCTTGTATTATTTTTAAGTAATGGTATAAGGGAAACCAATAATGTGAATCACTAAATATCTTCCAACCACTCTCCTAATGTACCTTTTGAGGTGTGCACTTAGATATATTGGGATTCGATGAGTTATTGTGAGAGAGAAAACATTAGTAATTGATAAAATTTAAAAATATTGTGTGTATACATTCTACATCTCCTACCATACAATGTCTCAGAAGGAGCCATTTCTAAAGTTGATTGGAATGATTTTTTATAAGTAAACCAATATTTATCAATTTACTAAAGTCTAGCTATGCACCCAAAGTTTAATTGAGAGTTTACCAAAACATTGAGGTCATCGTAGGGTCCTTGTCTAAAATGATCATTTTTAGAAACACATACAATTTATATACCTCTTTTATAAATATTTTGGAAAGAATTAATGCATCATCTATTATATTACCTATAATAAAGTGATATACCTTGGTAATTTTATCCAAAACAACCAAAATTGTGTCATGATGGTTTATAGACAAAGGTAATCCTTGGACAAGGTCCATGATAATAAATTTCCACTTCCATTATGATATGAAATGTGGGTAAAACAACCCATCATGATGCACATGTTTATCCATAACTCATTATCATCCTAAACATATAGACACAAAATTTATAGCATCATTTTTTATTCCCTTTTATAAATACAATGGTCTTAATTCTATTAATAGATTAGTTACTCTAGGATGTCCTAAATACAACTCATTGTGCAAATCTTTTAACAAAATATTCCTAAAATTTTCTTGTTAGGCATATATATTATTCCATTATACTTCTTATCATGGCCAAAGTCAAAATTTACCTTCTGTGACTAAGGGAATATGCAACTCTATTCTCTTTGACCTTAATATAGCTAATGCCAAAATTATAGTGTGACAAAAAATTCTAACCACCACCTTTGACAAGAATTAAGATTAGGTTGGGTGGATATATAATTGAATCCCAAGTTATTTGTTTTAAGTTCAAAAGGCTTTCCCAACAAATAATGCCTCCAAAATTTCAAAGCATTAACTATGAAAGATAATTCTAGATCATGAGGACCATAATTTTCCTCATAAGATTTTAATTTCCTTAATTTTTAGGCCATAATTGAACCATCTTGCATAATAACTCCTTAAAAAACATCTTTTGATGCATTTGTTATAACTACAAAATGACCATTTGGATCCAAAATCTACAACATTGGTGTTGAATTAAGCCTCTTTTTATTAAATTTTTCACACTTATTAGACTAAATAAAATGCTTATATTTCCATTAAAAATAGGTGATTGGATTAGCTATCTTATATAAATTTATCATAAACTTCTTATAGTACCCAACTAATCCCATGAAACTATACACCTCATGCACAGTTTTAGTTGTTGGCCACTCCATAATGGCTCTAATATTAACTAGATCCACATAAATTCCATTTTCAAAGATAATATTTCCCAAGTATTTTACTCTTATATGAAATAAGGAACATTTAGATAACTTCTCAAAATATTTATGCATCCACAATCACTGCAAGACCAAATACAAATTCTTAACATTATCTTCTTAATTTTTAGAATAGATGAGAATATTATCTAGAAATATTAGCACAAACCAGTCAAGGTAATCTATGATTACAATGTTCATGAGGTTAATTAATGTTTCAGGTGCATTTTAAATCACTATGAACTCATAATTTCCATAACGAGTCATAAAATCTATTTTTGGAATATCTTCCTCGCTAATTCTCAACTAATGGTACCTGACATAAAGATCAATATTTGAAATGATTATTGCATAATGAATTTGATCAAAAATATCATCAATGTAAGGTAAAGGATACCTATTCTTGATTGTTGCCTTGTTAAGCATTCATTAGTCAATGCAAAAATAAAGGGTTCCATCCTTATGTTTGAAAAAGACTACAAGTTAACCCCATAATGAAACACTTGGCCAAATCAACCCTTTGGCCAACATCTACTAAAGTTGGGCCTTAAACTTGATTAACTCGATTTTCATCATTATATAAGTAGACTTGGATTGTAGTTATGAACTTGGAATGATATCAATGATGAAGTCTAATTCCATTTTTGGAGGCATATCTAGTAATTCCTCTAGAAAAATATCATGAAATTATTTTATAAAAAGATAATTTTCTAAAGAGGGTTCCTTAGCTTCACCAATTTTTTCCATTTTGACTAGAAATGTTTGACATCCCTTTTGTTGAGCCTTTTTCAATTGAATGGCTTAAATTCTCCTTAGTTTAAACTCTCTCTAATCTTCTTAGACTTAAGTTTGATTTCCCAAATCATATAAACACTCAACCTTCTTAATAAAACAATCAACTTTGGGTTTGTGTTTAGAGAGTTGATTTACTCCTAGAATCACATCATATGACCCTAGTGGTGTAACATAGAGATCAACAACTATAGTGAGTTTTAAAAACTTCATTTCATCCTAAATAAGACATTTGTAAACCTTGATCTTATATTCATTCCTGAACTAAAATTAACAAGCATTTACTATAAAACTATCTCTCTTAGATAATTTACATAACATTCTAGGAGAGAGAAAACATTCAGTGGCTCCTGCATCTATCAAAGTAGAAATAAGTTTCCCAAATAAAGTCATGTAGAGGTGGCTAAATTATTATTTCTAGCATCTATCTTCCATTGAGGATAATCCTTTGCATAATGGTCTTTGTTATGCCTTTTTTTTTCACCCCCCAAACTTTTCTAAAATAATAAACTGATACTCTTATCTACCTTAGTGATGCCCTAGTCATGACATCTAAAACTGTAGTTGGGGGCTTAGGTCAACTAATAGTATATTAAAAGGCACATTTTCAATTAAATAAGCTGATTAATATTGGTTTATGAATTCATATTTATATTTTTAGTGGTTTCAAAAAGCATCAAAGGATGAATGAATAAGATTTACATATTTATTTATCATTAATAAGTGTTTGTGTTCAGTCATGTGTTTTTAGTTGATAAATTTTGATCAAATTGTAGTGATACTATAGAGTTTCACTTTGAAAAAGATGGTGTTTGTTATGATTTTATCAAAAGTGGATGAATTATTGTCATGATAGTATTCAGTTATCTACATTGATATCCAACATTGAAATTTATATGGATTCATCACAAAAAATTTCTAGATGAGTTTTCATCACAATTATGGAACATTGGATATAAAATGGCTTAGTTTGATGACATTAAAGTATGGTTTATAATATTAAACCTAAGCTATTTCCTAAGGTTTATTAATTATTCTAAAGTGGCCCTAAATTTGTAAAATTATACATCACCCTAAGATAAACTCTCATCAAAGGTGATAGACTTAGTTCAAAGATTCTAAATCATCATTAGAGGCTTATTCATTTCAAAGGTTAATATGACTGAAGTTTATTTAATCGAGGCACAAAGTTTCTATGTGATTTCAAAGGTGTTGAGAATGGCATAAAATAATTGGTGATTTCAAAAGGTTTTATGGTATAAGTTTATTGTTTATTTCAAAGACATATTTAAATAAACTTGTTGATTGGGTAAACTCAAAGCACATGAACATTGATGTTTGGTAGTTTAGTTGGTAGTCTTTGTGGCAAGTTAGTTAGCATGTTGAGAAAATACAAAGTATAGTGCACACTTTGAGATCTTAGCAAGATCAATGGTAGTTTAAGAGACTTTAATGAAAGGTTTACATGCCTCAATTTATATTGATTAGTTGGTGTTTTATTAAAGATTATGATTGTCACTAAATTTGATGGCATTGCTAAATGAAGTTGGTGGTTTTCTAAGTACTAGTCTCAATTTGATGAGACAATGGCATGAGTGAACATAGGCATGGGTAGTTAATTTATGGGACTTGGGTTACAAATAAAATTGTTTTCATTTTGATGGTCATTCTGTGAAGATCTCTTTTAGAACTAACACTATGTTGGATTGGATTTTGGGATTTACAGAAGATAATTTGTGAGTAGAAAGTTAAAGGAAAACACATACAAGTATGCTGCTAATGACAAATCAAATAAAGTTGTGAAGAATATTTTTTAATTTTTTCAATTGGTTTTCTAGTTTTCATGGAGAAAGTTAATTTTTGATTTGCATGTTGATAAGTTTTTCTAATATTAGTTATCTATTTAAATCACTGCATGTTGGTTTGGAAAACTGAATATCTTAGAGTTTTGATGGTTGTCATATCATCTCTTTGCATGATATATTGATGAAAAGTGGCTTTGGTTTTTTTTTTTTGTCTTGGTGGATGATAATATAAAGGATATGTTTCTATTAGTTTGGTTTGAGTATGATATGTTGAAATAACAAGGAGGCTTTTCTTTTTTAAAAATACATATGGTTTTGGTTTTTTTATAGGTTACAATGGTGCTTTGAGCATGTGAGTTATAGTTTCAAATATTGTATTGAGACTTAGGGTTTTTTAGTTAACTCTATGTGTTTTATTTTGAACATATTAAAAGGTTTGGATGATTTATGGATTGCCAATCACAAATAAATGGTTTAAAAAGAGTGTGCTCAAACATGCAAATATATTGTTTAGTGATAGTTTTGTTATTTCAAACTACAGTTTCATGCATACATGGGTTTTGAAGGATAAGTTATGAATGGTTATTTTATGTAAATATAGTATGTTGAACCATGTCTGTGAAGATAGTGGAGGTCATTGCCTAGATTTTCACATCTTATTTTTGGGTTTTTGATGGTTTTTGCTATAATGATATGATGGTTGCTTCAATATATTAAAGCCATAATTTTGGGCATGCTTAGGGATTTATAAAGAATGAAATTTTTGAAAATATGATGGGTTTGAAATATTTATAAATATAATACAAGGGAATGTTATTGAAATATTTCAATAAATAGTTTCATTTACATAGTCACAAAAGGCTATTTTCTGAGTTTTATTCCAAAATCATGGATATGAAAGAACAATAAAAGGATGTTGATAGTTTTAGAATGTTGTGTTAAGATGGTTATTAATTTGTAATTATGAATTGGGAAAGATTTAGTATAATCAAATTTTATTTATGAAAGCATTTGATGGCTTAGTTTCTTTGTCAATTTGAGAAAAGATATGTGTTTTACAGTTTGAGAAATAGATGTCATGAATCGACTTTTGTAAGGATTTTTCTTTCAATGATGATTGAATGGTTCAATTTTAGAAATCTTTACAATTTTTAGTTTAATAATGATATATATTTGAGATTATATTCACACGGTAAGAAAAAAACTCAAGTAAATATGATAGAACATTTTGAAAATAAAATTATGATAATATAATTTTATTTTAAGGTTTCAGTTGTAATATTTTAATGATTTGGTTCAACTAGTGGTTTTCATATGAATATGCAGCTTAGTTAGTTGAATTAGTTGAATGCTCATTTGATGAGGGTGTATGATCCTAAAAATGACGCAAGAACGAAGATGGTTTATCTTCTTATAGTGGAAATGGAATATAATGAGTGTTTGAATGAGCAAGGAAAACTAGTAATTGAGGTCCTTTATGATTCTTATGACTTCAGGTTGTTAGAAGCATAAATTTTATTTTAATAGTTAAACTTTAAGTTCATGGAACTTAATTACTATCATATTTTGATACTTTGATATTTAGATTTGATGTTTTGGTTATGCAACAGACTTTTAAGTTTGATATATATATTATGATTGAGTAATTTTTGATTGTATGCATTATGGAATTAATATAAATAGGAGTTTCATTAAATTTGATTTATCACATTATCTATTGAAATATGTTATTCTTTTTTATAATTAATTGATTGAAAGGGTCCCCACCCATTAGGAAATACCTGGTCTATATTCAAGTATTTGATCCTTAATAATTTTAGTCTTGATTAAACTTTAACTAATAACTATAAAAAATAATTGATTTATAAAAGTCAATTAGTTAAGTTAAGTAGTAACTAACTAATGTTAGTTATAACTTCTTCAACCAAATTTGAAGTATAAAAGGAGATCAAGGATTCATTTGAAGAGGTGGAACAACACAGGTATTAAAGACTTACACATTGAAAAGGAAATCATTTATCTCTCTCTTCTATGTAGCTTCTCTAAGATAACATGACTTTTGTAGATAGAGAAAATGGTACTTTCTTTAATGGTTGAGTAAATTACTTAAGAAACATATGTATATCCAATTTTATATTGTTATTTCTAATAGATTATCTAAATTTTGTCAAGTTTAACATCTTTTGATGATTGTTCCGTGTAGTCTTATGTAAAAAATACAAATATTCAACCTGAATAATGATGAAAAATTCATTGTTTGTGACATTTAATTGATCTATTTGATTGTAAAATTTGTCTCCCAAGATATTATCTAAATAAAAATGTTTGTTTCTTAAATAAAATTGATCTATTTTTCTAGGATGAATATCTATGTCAAAACTCACATATTTTATCTATATTGCACCTTATTTTGACATTGAATTCTAATTTAGTTTAATTTTTTTTAGCTTAGTTTCATTGAAATTAATTTACTTCTTTGTTAGTTTTTGTTTTATTCTATTTTATTTCTTAGTTTTTGTTAGTTTAGTGTTAGTGCTAATTTTTTTATTAGATAGGTTAAAAACCAAGCTAAGAGGGGGCCATAATTATACAAAGGGGATCTAGAAGATAAGCGTGAACAAAATCAAAACAAAAGGGAATAAAATAGGAAATCGATAGGATGAACCCCTTGCCATTTAAAATATGTTAAGTTTCAACAAAAAAACCAAGACAGACAAAAGAGAATAGAAAAGTGCCAACTACTTAGATTCAAAATAGATGACCACTTTCTTGGCTTTAGTACTTTCCTCTTTGTTTTTCATTTTCCCTCTAGTGTGGTTCCTAATAGATCGATCTTTTTTCTCACCCTACCTATTGCACTTTAGACAAGTAAGCTTAGGTTCCTCATTCTCCTTTTTGGACTCCTTGCTATTATCCTCCACTCCATTTATTTGAGAGGTGTTGTTTCCTCAGGGAGTGAACACATTTAAGCCTACATGTTATTTTCCAAACTTTATTTCTTCCATCTCATGATCCAAAATTACTTTAATGTTGTCAAATTCATCCATAATTTCATTTCACAACAATTTATAAATCAAAATTTTGGTGAAAAGCTTATCAAGGGATTTCTCATTTTCTTCCTTATTTTTAGGATATATAACCCTCTAACCTTTACTAGTAATGGGAGAGACATATATGGTAATACCCTTATCCTTTCCTCTCACTTTTGAATGCTCTTATGACAACTTAGATCTATCTTATTTACTCTATTCCTTCCCATTTTTATCAGACTTGGACTCTATGGCGAAATCCTCTTCCCTATCAGATTATTCATATTCACTAGGGGTGCTAATCATCTCCATGAAATTTTTTAACTATAATGATTCCCCCTCCTTAACCAATAATAGTATCAGCCCTTGGTGGATAATATTCAATGAGTGGTTGCATTTGAAATTCATAATTGTAGCTTCCAAAGATTTCAAAAGAAAAAACAAAAGATTGATAGTATGCCCTTTAAAGTGATTAAGAAAGAGAATGTGGTGAAAAAATATTACCATGTGTTTACCCTCCAATGTGATATAATGTATGATCTATAGAAAACTATCAAGCCACTTTATCAGTAGGTCAGTTCTCACAAACCCTTTCTGGGGTGCAAACTTGGGTATTTTCTTTTCCTTGCTAAAGAAAATATTTATAATTTCCTCCTTCCTCTTTTTGTCTTTAAAGGATTTGACTCCTGAATAGTCCATTCTTTTTATCTCCCCAATAAGCTCCTTCATTATCAATATTATTAACCCATGCATATGAACTTCCCTATCCTTCCACCCTTGAGAGAAATCATTTGACATCCTAGTATCATGTCCTACTAGCCACTACATGAAATTTGTTAGACCTCCTTTAACCATCTTGTGTTAGACATATTCATCCCCCTTGATGTACTCACAATATATGGGTTTGAATTGATCATGGCCACCACCCATAATTTGTTTCTATGATATTCTTATACAAAATTACCTATTCAAACACTTAGGAATTGGAGTGTGTATTAGAAATGGATCCAAATATATTATTGCTAAGGGAGGCCACATTGAGCTGAGCATGTAAGGCCTTGAGAAAGGACTAATTTATGATTTCTTTACATGTATTGACATATAATATTTTAAGATATATTTAAAACATCATTAATAGGACCATCATTTTGAAAAGTGGAGTGTCCTATATCTAAATCAATAAAGGGAATCATGTCAGTAGGGAAATTATTATCTTACTAGCTAGTAAATGAGATTTTATGAACCCCTATATTTCCCATTTTATCGACACTCTTATTTCCTTATCTATACACATGAACTATTGTCACCCATTTTAATTGGGACATCAGACTTTTGGCATAATTGATAATCCTAGAGATATTCCAAGATAATTGAGTTAGGCCTTTTAAGAAATTTATGATATTAATTGAATCACCCTCAATCTAGAGATACTCTATGCTAAGATTTAATATGAGATTGATACCTAATAATTCATCTTAGGCTTTAGATATGTGATTTATTTGAATCTTTAGAGGTCCTGCATAGGTAGCTTTGAGATTTTTGTAAGAATACCTAATGACACCTCCTGCTCCTACTGGCCCTGGATTATCTTTGACAGCCCTATCAAATTTCAATTTAAACCAAGTGAGAGGAGGATGAGACTAATTGACCTTGAATCTATCAAAACCCTACTTTTTGGGTTTACCTAAGATGACAAGTTTGAATTGACTGAGAATCTAGGAGAAATATGGTAAACTAAGATGATCAAACGCTAAAGTAAAAGATAGCCAATTTTATTTCACAAAGGCCATGATTCTCTTGAAGGTAGAGGAGGCTAGATTTATAGTTTTTTAAAATAATTGAGTTTATAAAAATTCAAATGCCCCAAAAAGTATGGGGTAGGGCTAGGTCCTAACATAATTTTAGTGGGGGGAATCCTAGGGTGGCTTCTATTGGGTGATTAGATCCTTTATGGTTCTTGGGATTACCCATGAGAAGTTATAAAGGCTAAATAAATATTAAACAATGGAAGAAGAAAAAGGACATGATGAAAATAAATTCATAGTGGATTCAACCTCTTTTTTTTAAAGCACATAATGGTTGGGGATAGGGATACACCTCCTCATTAGATTATCCACTGTTAGAATGTTATTTTGGGAAGCCAACTAGAAGAAGACATTAATATTTGGGATGAGATTTTTTATCCAAAGATAATTCTAGTTCTCCTCAATTTCTAGTTGTTCCCAAAGAGAAAGATATCTAGATTTAACTAAGCAGAAACTACTAGAATCTTCATTCCAAATAAGTGCATCTTCTTTTGGGAATAAGTTAATGTGAGTGTTCTAAATATTTACATTTAAGTCTTATAAGAGAATATATTGGTGATGATTCAAGTCTTATTTATACAAAATTTTCCACCTTTTATACCATTAATAACCTTCCAGTAATCACACACCTTGTGACCAATGGTTTCTTTCAAAAAAGTGATCAACTCCTATCTTAAAAGGTGCATACTAGAGGATTTTAGATCCAGGAGTTTTAACAAAAATCAAATTTATTGCCTTTGTAAATGTTCCATTTAATACCTTGCCTAAGGATATCCTTACCTTACCTCAAAGCTTTACAAAAATTTGAACCATTGCCTAGGCCATCCTCTGTTAGGAGAAAATGTCCTTCCCCAGAGTTTAAGTATTTGAGCCTAATAATCTTAGTCTAAGGATTGTCTTCCTTTATCACCCTCTATCATTATTTAGATATAAGGTATTGGTTCATATATCTCACCCTTCTCAATCCTAATCCTCCTTTTGAATTTGAGAGACAATATTTGTTCCATGAAATAAATAGAAATCTAAATGTGTCCTCTGATCCTCTCTAAAGAAAGTTTTGAATTTTCTCAATATGTTCTACCACCTTACTAGGGATTACAAATAAGGAAATGAAATAAATTAGGATAATTTACAATGATCTCTTGATAAGTTATAATTTTCCATCTTGTGACATTAGATTCCCTTTCCACCCAGATAACTTCTTTTGAATCCTGTCTATGAGAGGATTCCAAAATTTAGTTTTCATAGGAACATCAAAAAGAGGAATACCTAGGTAAGAGGAGGGAAGATTATTAATAATGCATATTAGAATATTAGAGATATTTTATTTTAGGGTGACTGGAGTATTAATGAAGAACAATTTTTTTTTTGAAGAAGTTAACACTTTGACAAGAAACAATCTCATAGACTTCTAGGATTTTTATGAAACACTTGGCCAATGAAACTAAGGATTATCCCATCATCAATGTGTCATCCATGAATTGATAGTGAGTGACAGGTCTAGTTATAGGGCCCACTATGATTCCTTTGATAATTTTGGAAATTTTGGCTTTGTCAATAATTATGCTCAGAGATTCAACCATGATGATGAATAGGTATGAGGAAAGGGGGTCTCCTTGTCTAAGCCCTCTTCTTACTAAGAATAAACCCCTAACAATACCATTAATGATAAAAAAACATGGGGGCTAATATGAAAGAGGTAATCATGTTTTTAATAGACTAATTAAATCTAAGCCTGATGAGTATTTTATCAAGAAATTACCAAGAGACCCGATCATAAGCCTTATTCATATCCAACTTGAGGAACATTCCTTGTCTGAAGGAATTAACCACCGAGTGGATGGTTTCATGGGTGATGATAATACCATATGAATCTATCTACCAAAGATGAATGATCCTTATTTTTTTATGATCATTTTATCGAGTAGTAATTGGATTTTTAAACATAAGCTTTTTGTGCAAATTTTGTAGAAGGTAGAGCACAAGATGAAGGGTATGAAGTCCATCAATTGAATAAACCCCAATTTTTTTGGGATGAGAACCATTAAGGTGTTATTTAAGTTTTTTATCATATTTATAGCTTTAAATAATTCCAAAGTTTCTAGATAGACTTCATTTTGAATAATATCCCAAAAAACCTAAAAAAAGAATAGAGGAAAACTATCAGGTCTAGGGGCTTTGTCCCCTTGTAATGAGAAAATAATGGATTTTATATCATCATCCAAAGGAGGGGAAAGGATGGAAGTGTTGTATTCCTAGGAAATAATCACTTTTATAAGGCTAACCCCCTGATCTTCTAGCTGAGCATCATGAGAGGGGATAAATGCTAGCAAACTTTTGTAAAAGTTTACTATTTGAGTTTCAATGTCTTTTTCTTCCTTATATCATGTTCCATATTCACCTTGATTTCTAAAATGAAAAAATGCTGATAATTCCTAAATGTTTAGGTGTGAAATTACTTAGTGTCTCTATCTCCCTCTTTCAACTAGGTCTTCTTAGATTTATATCACCAATAAATTTCTTCCTTGGCTTCTAAGTTTTGAAAAAGACTTAGTTGTTCCTTTTCTTTAGCCTGTAGGGATGGGTTGAAACTAGAAGCATTGGTTTCCAATTTGATTCTACTAATTCTTCCTCAATGACAAATTTTTGAAGGAGGATGTTCCCAAAAACTTCTTTGTTCCAAACTTTGAGTCTATTCTTAACATGTCTGAGCTTCATGACCAGAATGTACATGGTGGATCCTTGGACCAAGAATTTCCACCATTCCTTAATAGAATATTCCAAGTTTTTATTGGAGAGATAAATTTTATTGAATATGAAAGGAATAATTTTAGCTTTAGACAAATTTTTACTTTGGAATAGTAGTGATTTTGGTCAAAGTCAATCTTAGGGAGAGAAGAAAGTGAACTGGTAGAATCAAGGTTCTAGTTCAAAGAGATCAAGAACCTATCAAGTCTGACTTGGATGAGGCTGTCACCCAATCTCCTATTAGACCACATGAAAGGATTACCCTTTAAGTCTATGTCAATTAACCCTAACTCAGTGATAAACTCCCTTAGCTCTAGCATATTATCATTAAGGGAATAAATTCCTCCTTTCTTTTCCTTGAGAGTTAGAGGAGAATTAAAATCCCTTGCCACCATCCAACACTAATTTTTATAAAGATTTATAATATATTTCAAATTCTTCCATAATTTACACTTATCATTCCTAGAGTTTGGAGCATACACATTAGTAAGGACCTAGTTACTTTTGTTATGGATATCATGGAAAAGAACCATGATGTGGGAGTAAGTTTCTAAAAGGGGGTTTCTAGCCAAAATTAAGGGGTTCTAAAACACCACCAGACCTCTTTAAGCACCTATGAAATTACTAAAAATTAAAAATTATTTATTCCAAATATTATATTTAATATTCAAGACTTTTATATAAACATTTTAGATTCTTGAATCATTAAAATATCAAGTTTATGCTTCATTATTAAGTTTATTTCTAGCCTTTGTTTCCCAAGATTATTCAAACCCCTTATATTCCAAGAGACGATTTTCATTTCTTATTATTTTGAAAGTACCTTAGTGTACCCTTAGCTACCTTATTATCTTTTTTTACTTTCTTGGTACTTTGAGATGATGGTTTGCCTTCAAATTTCTAATCTTCTCCAACTTTCACTTTTTTTTGCCTCTTTTATTTTGGACTTCCTTCCACTATTACTCATTCATGTCTTTGGAAAGTTCAAAACTTTCCCATTTGTTTACAGAAGAGCATTGGAATTCACTAGGGGATAAAGGCTTAGACTCACCTAAGCATTTGATTGGTATTTGAAGGATCTGAGGAGTCTCAATTTCTTATAGAACTAGGTCCTTATCTAGAAGAGTAGAGACACAAGAAAAGTTACATGGTGAGTTAGGACCGGGAATGTCTTGAATGCCCTTGAGAGGTGGAGAGGGATAAATTAGGGACAAAAATGCTACCTCATCTAGGATGTCCCTCATAGGGGAAGAATATCTAATAAAGGATGCTTAAAATTGACCTATAAGGGAAACCAAAGTAGGTGTGACCTGTGGGGGGTTAAGGATCCTCAAAGTCATGGAAGGTCTTGGAAGGGTAACATCTAAGAATTTTTTCCCCTTAATAAGTGGAACAAAATAAATTTTAGGAGGGGGGATCATGGGAGATTTTAGGGGGGAAGGGGAGATGTGAGCAGAGGGGGGTAGAGGGGAGGGTTCTAGATAGAGAATTTTTTAACCTAGGTAGGAGATGGGGCAATGGGAGGCTTCTTGTTCAGAGGGTAGTTTTTAGAGGAGTGGTTTATAACATCATGTGTTTTGCAGATTTTTTATTCCATTTAAAATTCAATTCTTCGGTTCCATATTCCATATTTGGATTTAATTTTAATGGATTGAATCAAGGGCTTATCAACTAGAATGAAAATGCAAACTCGAGCTACCAAAAGTCTTCATCTGGATCTCATTATAGGGTCTATTTAAATGGGTTGGCCAAGATCCCCAATAATCCCCAAGATGACCTTTGGTGCCTATAATTCTAGAGGAAGATCTAGAAAACTAATCTAAATGGGGATATCCTCTAAGATCGAGTTGCCAAGGTTAAGGCCTACCTTCCACTTTTGAAGGCTGAGTATATATTTACCCATAAACTAAGGACCTCCCATAAGAATCCTTATATAGTCTTCAAAATGGGTGAAATTGAGTAGAAATAAATTCTTGGGCATGGTGACTATGTTTATTTATCCTTTAGGTTTCCACTTGAGATTAGCCCATTTGCAGTAGGAGTCTATATTTAGATAGAATAAAGTTTGACAAAGATGATTCAATATTTTCAATAATAGTGTTTAGAACCTCAAGACATACATCATTTCTCTCACCCATGGGAACTAGGAAAAAAATTTAGAGGGTTTAAAAATGGGATTCTCTCCAACAACCAAATCTACCCATAAATATGGTCCTTTTCCTTTGGTGGGATCAGCTCCTGTGACTGGTGGACCCTGGCTCAAAACCAATGGATTTACCAAAGGATATTTTATGTTGTTTGATGAAATGGGAGATTTTAGTAGAGCTATCATGGATTTTGAGGCATTATTAGGTCATAGTTTTCCTTCTTCTCACCCATTTCTAGCATTTAAAATTTCTACTAAAGTATTCTTCCTACCCATCCATAGTAGTATAGAACTTCTACAATCAGTGTAAAATGAAATCAATTTTAATTTAGATTAGATTTCTTTAGTTTAGTTTCATAGTTAGTTTTTATTGTTTGGAATTATCTCTTTAGGATTGTTAAATTATGTTTATTTTCATATAAATTGATTTGTTATCTTATCTTTAATTGATCTTTCATGCTTCCTTTATTTATGATCATCTATGAGTATGGACATAAGATATACTTTTCAACAATTTAAACTTTTTGTCCTTTAAAAGATTATCTAATTCATAGAATTTATTCTATCGGATAGGTCAGATGATAGTTTATATCAGATGTGAGATTGAGTTATATAATATTGAAGGAATAAATAGCTTCTTGGATTAAAACATTATTTATGAGTAACTCTTCTTGACATAGTTGATTTCCATGTTGTGTTTGATTGATGTTGTAAATGTTTGTAAACCTGATTTAGATTTATTATTGAGCATAATAATCCCCAAAAATTTAATATACCCTTTTACACACCTTAAGACTAATGTTCAACCATAGGTCCCTTATGATTAAATTAGTATGATTCCGTCTTGACCTTTGTGATAGGCAAATGAGTTGATTTGTTGGTATGATATTTTTCACCATCAATAAATTTGGTGATTTTGATCAAGAGTTTAAATTAAGTGTCTTTATTTATCTATTATTGTCTTCAATGATTCACCTTACCATAATTGGTCATCAATTTTTAGTTCATAGTTATCATAAATGGTTGCCTAAATTTTGATTCTAGTTTCACAACTATTTTTTGCTTAGTTATAGAAAATATGGACAAGCTCACTCAAGAGTGGCTACACATCAAAATATTAATTTAAAATTAATTAGATCAATGTCTAATATCTTGGTTCACTCTTTATTTGAAAAAAAAGTGTTCTTAAGGAAATATTTATTGTGCTTTCTTTCAAAATTATATGAAATTCCTATTCCTTTTTGACCAAGTGGTGATCTTTTCTTTCTTTGTTGGAAGAATAACTTACCTAAGAATTATATTAATATTATTCATAAAAATGGTATTGTTGATTCTAAATGAACCTTGAAGTTTGCTCACATTTGAAGACAAAATCAAGATTATGTAAACTTTTCTCACTCAATCATGATATGTTCAAATGCAAAATATTTTATACATTAATGTTGCATTTTAAAAATGAATTTTCCAAAGAATTATATATATCCTAACATGATATATTGAAAATACCTCTCAATAATTAGATTATAGTTTAGATATTTCATCAGAATGTTTTGATTTTGATTTTTCATCAGATTCAAAACTAGAGAAATTTAATTGGTTTAATCAATCTAATAAATCATCTGATAACATGTTTTCTCTTAATTATGATTTATTTTCTAGTGATGACTCTTTTTCAAATAAAACTACTAATTTTCTTTCAAACATATCTAATGAATAAGATAATGATGTTTTGAAAAATTCTGAATTAGAAACTCTTGACTTAGATATGGAAATTTATTTAGATTTTGAATTTGATTAGTTTCCCAAAAAAAATTATTCATGTAATTATGATTTTATTACTATATATAACAATATCAAATATAATTTGAATCTTTTTGATAAATATCATATCACTTTTGATTCAAAAGATCATGTTGATAATGAAAATTTAGATTTTTTTAATGCCGGATTGAGTGCTATAACATCAAAAAAAATGTTTATGATGTTGTAGATACCAAGATGAGCAATCGATTGACTAAAATTAAGTATTAATATAATTTTTTGTAGATTATTCAGATCACAATAAAAAATTAACAAGTGAGTATGATATTTATTATAAGGTTTTGTCTACAAAATTTAACTCAGAAAACTTGTTTAATAACATTGACTATGAATGTTTCAAATTTTATGAACTTTTAGAGTTTGAAACAATAGATCCTATTGAATATTTTAAATAAAAATATATTCAAAATTATTTAGAGATACCTAAATAGACAAGTCAATTTATTGATCAAGATTCTCTCTATCCTAACCTTAAAAGTATTCATCTCACTCCAAATTAGATAAATAATATTTCATATACAATACAAAACCAAGAAATGGATAAAAGCACACATAATCATGATTTAATTCTATTTATTCAATGTTATTTAATGTGTTTATCATGTTGTCTTTATGATTTTAAATCCTATATATTGAATTATCATGAATATTTGCATGCTGAAAACAATGTCTAACATTATAACTATATTGGATGAGATCTCTTATCATTTATTATTATACCTCCTTTATTTATTAAGTTTTATTTCTTTACTTTTTTTAGTTTCCAATTACGGTGTATCCTTCATTTTATCCCATAGTGGATGACTTTTAATGTTGGTTAATGATTCATTTATTTTTAGTAGGTAAATATTTTATCATTTTCTATTTGTTTTTTTAATTTTTCTTCTTCCTTTTGTTTTCTATTCTTTGTTATTTGTTTGTTTTGATTTCTTGTTGCTTGCTGTGACTTCTTTTTGTCATGTGACTTCAAATTTTACAACATCAATAAGTGTTTCAAAAACCAATGTTTCATACTATGAAGGAAGAATGAAAAGGATACTACTATACAATTATAAGTTTCAGTTATTTCAAGATGTTATTCTTTATAAACTCATATATCTTTTATATATGATTAATATATACTAAGTTATAATTGATTGTAACCAATACTATACTTTTAAAAAATTTATTAGAGGCATTTGCATTTGTGTGCATCCAGCCTGAACTTCTCTATTATATCATTACTTTTATTCATGCCAATGTAGTTAAATATCTCATCCCTTGTTGAAATTTATTAAAAGTGGTTCACATATATTTACTTGAGAAATGATTTACCAAGATCACATTCTCAAGTTAATGTCCTTATAATAGGAAATTTGATTTCTACCCAATTTCATACTTGAAAAGGGTAGCAAGGTCACTAGTGTTATGCCTATATTTTACACCCCACCCCCAATTTTTTTTAAATAATAAACTGATACTCTTATCTGCCTTAGTGATGACCTAGTCATGACATCTAAAACTATATTTGGGGACCTAGGTCAATTAATAGTATATTGAAAGGCATATTTTTAATTAAATAAGTTGATTAGGATTGGTTTATGAATTTATATTTATATTTTGAGTGATTTTAGAAGAATAAATAGATGAATGAATAAATTTTACATATGTATTTATCATTACTAAATGTTTGTGTTCAGTCACGTGTTTTTAGTTGATAAATTTTGATCAAATTATAATGATACTATAGAGTTTTAGTTTGAAAAGGATGGTGATTATTATGGTTTTATCAAAATTGGATGCATTATTATCATGGTAGTATTCATTTATCTTCATTGATATTCAAATTTGAACTTTGTATGGATTCATCAAAACAAAAATCCAGATCAATTTTCACCACAATTATGGAACATTGGCTATAAAATGGTTAAGTTTGATGACATTAGAGTTTAGTTTATAATATTAAAACTAAGCTATTTCCTAAGGTTTGTTAATTATTATAAAGTGTCCCTAAGTTTCTAAATATATACATTACCCTAAGGCAAATTCTCATCAAAGGTGATGGACCTAGTTCGAAGATTATAAATGGTCATTAGAGGCTTATTCATTTCAAAGGTTAATATGAATTAAATTTATTTAATTGAGGCACAAAGTTCTGGTGTGATTTCAAAGGTGTTGAGAAAAGTATAAAATAATTAGTGATTTTGAAAGTTTTTAAGGCATACATTTATTATTTATTTCAAAGACATATTTAAATAAACTTATTGATTGGGTAAACTTGAGTCATATGAATGTTGATGTTTATTAGTCTAGTTGGCAGTCTTCATGATAACTTAGTTGGCAGGTTTAGTAAATACCATGTATAGTAGATCCTTTGATATCTTGGCAAGATCAGGGGTGGTTTAAGAGACTTTAATGCAATGTATACATGCCTCAATTAATGGATATTAGTTCCTAATTTAGCAAAGGTTATGGTTGTCACTAAATTTTATGGCATTGCTAAATGAAGTTGGTGGTCTGTTAAGTACTAGTCTTGATTTGATGAGATAATATCATGAGTGCATGTAGGCACATGTAGTTAATTCAGGAGACTTAGATTAAAAATATCATTATTTTCATTTTTTGGGTCATTCTATGAAGCTCTCTCATGGAACCACTACTCTACTAGATTGGATTTTATGAGTTGTAGACAATCATTTTTGAGTAGAAAGTTAAAGGAAAGTGCATACAGGTATGCTAATGATAAAGTAAATAAAGTTATGAAGAAGAATTTTTAGTTGTTTCAAATGGTTTTCTAGTTTTCATGGAGAAATTTAGTTTCTATCTACATATTGATAAGTTTTGATAGTATTAGTTATCTATTTAAATCACTACATGTTGGTTTGGAAAATTGAAAATCTTAGAGTTTTGATGGTTGTCATATCAACTCTTTGCATGACATATTATTTAAAATTAGATTTTGTCTTCTATTTATCTTAGTGAATGATACGGTAAAGGGTATGTTTCTATCAGTTTGGTTCAAGTATGATACATTGAAAGAATAAGGAGGCTTTTCTTGTTTGAATATACATATGGTTTTGGTTTTTGTTGATATGTTATAGTGGTGCTTCGAGCATGTGAGTTATAGTTTCAAAGATTGTATTGAGACTTAGGGTTTTGTAGTGAACTTTATGTGTTTGATTTTGAACATTAAAAGGTTTAGATGATTTATATATTATTTATCACAAATAAATTATTTAAAAAGAGTGTTTTAAAACATGCAAATATATTGTTCAGTTGTGGCTTTGTTATTTCAAACTACAGTTTCATGCATAGATGGGTTTTGAAGTATAAGTTATGTATGGTTATGTTATGGAAATATAGTATGTTGAACCATGTCTATGAAGATAGTGGAGGTCATTATCTGGATTTGCACATCTTGGTTTTGGGTTTTTGATAGATTTTGTTATAATGATGTGATGGGTGTTTCAATATGTCAAAGTTATAGTTTCGTGCATGTTTAGGGTTTTATAAGGGATGAAAATTTTGAAAATCTAATGGGTTCAAAATATTTACAACTATAATATGATGAAATTTTGTTGAAATATTTAAATAGATAGTTTCATTTACATAGTCACAAAAGGCTATTTTTTGGGTTTTATTCCAAAATCATGGATATGAAAGAATAGTAAAAAGATGTTGATAGTTTTATAATGTTATGTTAAGATGGTTTTTAGTTTGTAATTATGACTTGGGAAATATTTGGTATCATCAATGTTTATTTTTGAAAGGATTTGATGGCTTAGTTTCTTTGTCAAATTGAGAAAAG
Organism: Torreya grandis; assembly: GCA_037957365.1. Classification (NCBI taxonomy): domain Eukaryota; kingdom Viridiplantae; phylum Streptophyta; class Pinopsida; order Cupressales; family Taxaceae; genus Torreya; species Torreya grandis. The sequence goes on along the minus strand of JARHVA010004701.1, from coordinate 315,063 downwards.
ATATGTGGTTTATAGTTTGAGAATACATGTCATGAATGGAATTTTGTATAGATTTTTCTTTCAGTGATGATTGAATGATTCAATTTTGATAATATGTGTAGTTTTTAGTTTGAAATGATATATATTTGAGATTATATTCACACAATAAGAACAAAACTCAAGAAAATATGGTAGAACATTTTGAAAATAAAATCATGATAATATAATTTCATTTTAAGGTTTCAGTTGGAATATTTTAATTATTTAGTTCAACTAGTAGTTTTCATATGAATATGCAGTTTAGTTAGTTGAATCAATTGAATATTCACTTGATGATGGTGGATGATCTTGCAAGTGACTTAAGAATGAATATGGTTCAACTTCCTGTAGTGAAAATGGAATATAATGAGTGTTTGAATGAGCAAGAAAAAATAGTAATTAAGTCCTTTCTGATTTTGATGACTTCAAGTTGTTAGAAGGATAAATTTTATTTTAACAGTTAAAATTTATGTTGATGGTCATGGAACTTAAGTACTATTATATTTTGATACTTTTATTTTTAGATTTGATGCTTTTGGTTATATAATAGACTTTTAAGTTTGATATATATAGTATGTTTGAATAATTTTTAATTACATGCATTATGGAATTAATATAAATAAAAATTTCATTAACTTTTATTTATCCTATTATTTATTGAAATATGTTATTTTATTTTATTATTTATTGATTAAAAGGGTCCCCACCCATTAAGAAATAATTGGTCTATATTCAAGTATTTGATCCCTTAAGACTTTTAGTCTTAATTAAACTTTAACTAATAACTGTCAAAATTAATTGATTTACAAAAGTCAATTAGTTAAGTTAACTAGTAAATAACTAATGTTAGTTAAAACTTCTTCAACCAAGTTTGAAGTATAAAAAGAGATCAAGGATTCATTTGAAGAGGGAGAATAACACGTGTTAAATATTTATACATTGTAAATCCAATTTTTTATCTCTCTCTTCTATGCAACTTCTCTGAGATAGCATGACTTTTGTAGATAAACCAAATGGTACTTTATCTGATGGTTCAGTAAATTTCTTAGGCAATATATTTATATCTAGTTTTATATTATAATTTATAATATATTATCTAATGTTTTTCAAGTTTAACATCTTTTGATGATTTCTCCTTACATTCCTATGTGTAGAATCTAAGTATTCAACTCGAATAATGATGAAAAATTCATTGTTTATGACATTTCATTGATCTATTTGATTGTAAAAGTTGTCTCTCAAAATATTTTATAAATAAAGATGTTGGTTTCTAAAATAAATTTGATCTATTTTTCTAAGATGACTCTCTATGTTGAGACTCGCATGTTTTGTCTATATTGCACCTTATTTTAACTTTGACTTCTAATTTAGCTTAATTGTTTTAACTTATTTTTCATTTGAATTAATTTAATTCTTTGTTAGTTTTTGATTTATTATATTTTATTTCTTAGTTTGTGTTATTTTAGTGCTATTTCTAATTTTAATTTAGATTAGATTTCTTTATTTTAGTTTCTTAGTTATTTGTTGTTGTTTGGTGTTATCTCTTTAGGATTGTTGAATTATATTTATTTTCTTAATTATTAAAGATTTGATTATAGATTGATTTATTATATTATATTCAATTGATCTTTCATGCTTCCTTTGTTTATGATCATTTATGATTATGGACATAAGATATACTCTTCAACAATTTGATTTTTTTGTCCTTCAAGAGATTGTCTAATTCATAGACTTTATTCTGTCAGATAGGTTAGATGATAGTTTATATCAGATGTGAGATTGAATTATATAATATTGAAGGAATAATTAGCTTCTTTTATTAAAACATTATTTATGAGTAACTCTTCTTGACATAGTTGATTTTCATGTTGTGTTTGATAGAATTAGTAAATGTTTGTAAACTTGATTTAGATCTATTATTGGACATAATAATCCCCAAAACTTTAAAAGACCCACTTACACACTTTAAGACTAATTTTCATCCATATGTATTTTATGATTAAATTAGTATGATTCCATCTTGATCTTCATGATAGGAAAATGGGTTGATTTATTGGCATGACATTTTTCACCATCAACAGTCTTCTTCACATGTAAATAATTTTCCAAGTGGTCCTTTCCTCTCAACATATTTAAATCCCTTGAATATTTCTTTAAAACTTCCTCTTAGTTTCTTATTCCCTAAAGCATTATTGAAACTTGCATTCTAGTTGTTGAATCAATTCTTAGAATTGCCATTCTTTTTCTTTTTCTTTTTCTTTAAGGGCATATTTGAGTTCCAAATTTATTTATTAATTTTTATCTTATCACAATAATTGATTTCAAATTTTGTTTTTTTTTAACTTCTTTCTCAAATATTTGGTTTATGGTGGATGGTCTATTGACATCCACTTCACATCTAAATTGGGTTTTTAAGTCCATAATGAAATTCCTAATATAGAAATGTTCATATTTATGATACTATGGAACATAATTCAAGAGCATTGTGAATTTATCTCAATATTCATTTATCAATAAATCATTTTTATTTAGATTTTTAAAATATATTAATTTTTTATCAAAATATAGTTGGGGTAATCATCATGCTTTAAAAAGAGTCACAAATTTATCCCAAGTGGTGGTAGTAAAATTAAGGTTCATCTCAAGCTTATTAATATTCCACCAAATTATTGCTTCACCAAATAGTTGATATGATCCCCACATAGCCTTAATCACCTTAGAATAATTATGTTTCTTTAAATATTTTTCTATTTCAATGAGCGAAGCTTCATCTCCATCACCCAATACCATACCATCAAAATGGGGTGGGTCATTTTCTTCATATTTAATGCAAGATCTATATATAATTGATATATTAATACTTATTGTTATTTATCATGCCCTTGATCTTGAGTCTCTTAATGATCATTAGGTTTTTCCTTTATAACTTCTTGTTCATCTTCCTCTTTAGGATACTTCAATGAGAGAGGCTTGAAATTATGATTGATGATTATCAACTACAACATGAATACACTACTAAAAGGTTTCCTATTGTGATGTAGAGATGGATGAATTATTATTTCTATCATCTATCTTCTATCAAGGATAATACTTCGCATAATGCTCTCCTCCACATTTAAAGAATTTTATAGGTAGTTGTTTCCTCTAAACTTGATTAATTCCCTTGAATCCTTCTTCAAAACTACCTCCTAGTTTCATATTTCCTAAAGCATTAATTAATCTTACATTTTATTTATTAAATAACTTATTGGATTTCCCATTCCATTTATAATTTTTTTTTAGAAGGGTATCTTTGAGCTTCCAAATTATTTTTGAATTTTTCTCTAACTTAACAAATGATTTCAATTTTTTTCTTTCTTAACTATTTTCTCAAAGACTTGGTCCATGGTGGATGGTCTATGCACATCCACTTCACATATAATTTGGGGTTTTAATCCTATAATTAACTTATTGATCTAGAAATTTTCATCTTTATGATACAATAGACAATACTTCAAGAGCTTTATGAGATTCTCCCAGTATTCATTTACCAACAAATCCCCTTTATTTAGATTCTATAAATTTATTAATTTTTGATCAAATTATAGTTGGGGTAACAATTATGATCTAAAAAGAGTCAAAAATTTCTCCCAAGTGGTGGTAGTGGAATCCATATTCATCTCAAGCTTCTTATTAGCATACTAAGTTTTTGATTCACCATCTAGTTGGTATGATCCACACATAGCCTTAGTTACCTCACAATAATTATGTATCTCAAAATATTTTTCCATTTTAGTGATCCAAGATTCAGATCCATAATTGAATACTATACCATCAAACTTGGGTGGATTCACTTTCTTCATATCACACACAAGCTCTATAGCTACTTGAGTTCTTACTACTTGCTAAACTTCATCATGCCCATGATATTGAGGCTCTTCCTAATAAGTAGTTTTCTCCTCTAGAACTTATTATTCATCTTCCTCCTCAAGTACATGAACTTATAACTCTAGATATTACATATTATCTCTAGTCTAATCCATGATATTGAGTATTTTATCAAGTTTTACAACTTGTTTAGTTGATAGCTAATTAAGATTGACTTGAGATTTTGCATTTGAATTTCACACATCAATCAATTACCTTATGCCATTATAATTAATAAAAATAAGAGAATAGATTTATATTAGTGGAATCATTAGGTACGAGTGTTAAACCTTTGTTCTGATACCAAAATGTTAAGACCCCATCTAGGTTACTCAAAAGTTTCACAATTTTTTAGAAACTTAAAATGGTTTTCTTATAAAATCATCCAAACTATTTAAATAATAATTGTTTGAATAATAAATGTATCTAAATCAATAAATTTATAAATGTATCAAACCACTAGTCAATAAAATGATCCATTTAGTTTTCAAATAGCCCATAATATATTACAAGATGAATATTTATCAAAAAATGAATAGTGAAAGGAAATTGAGTACATCAAATCACTGATATAATCCAAACTACAACTATAAAAAAGCATACAACCACTGCTATCATAATATTTATAATTAATTACATATACCATAGCCAATTCCATGTTGAATATTCATTAAATAATAATGTACTACTAATAAATTTTAGTAAAAATTAAAATATTTAATATAGTATGTATAACAGTACATTGAGCCTCATAAACAACATAATGATCCATATTTGTATAGCTATGAGTGTGATCCTAGCTATTTGAATAATTGAATAAAGGGAGAACATCATCTAAGTTTTTTACGTCCAAACATGGACCATCAGTCTCATACACACTTATCGACTAAGATTGGCCCTACCTTTCATCAAGGGAAAAATAAGAATAATATGGATATCAAGAAACCAACCAGGACTCATGTGTGTATAATCACTAATACATGTAGTAGTTACATAAATCATAGAAACCAATCATTTATCTAATATGACATCAATATACACATGTAAACTATAAATTATAGTGAAATTACAATGTCTTAGATATAATATTAATTTTTCCAAATTTATCATTATAGAAATCATATCTCATATGGATCCGAATCGATTCCAATCACACAAGATCACTGATAATGAATCATAAATATAAGATGAAATTAGGGGTACATCTATGAGTTTAAAGTTAGCAACCTCATATATATATAATGTGCCTAGTAATTTTCATATATAAATCCAAGGCATAATAAATACAAGTTACAACATACACCAATCTAATAGTAATGTAAGCTAAAATCACATATTATTAAACAATATCTTTATTTCAACTCATTAATGTCATATATAATTCTTTCACATTCAACAAGAAATACATATAAGACTTAGAATAAGAATCCAAGAGCACTATGTCCATGTAACATATCTCTTTTCAATCATAATTCATATATATTTGATGCTTTTATAATCCACACTTATAATATATAAAATATGTAGAATATTATGTAGATAAAAATAACATAATAGATATTTGTGGGCCAAGATTCTCAAATATTTAATATATGTAGAAATAGAACAATACTCTTAAGGTAGAGAAACACCATACAATATTACTTTAGGAATAAATAACACCAAAATGTCTCTTTGAGTGGATAAACTCCAATATCCTTATACAAAATATAAGACTCAATGTTTAATTGCTTACTTTATAATGATATTCACCTACTTTATTTAGACCTCTATATAACTAACAACGGATGGGTGACCTCCTATTCCTAATGTAGCCTGACCATTACCTAATGCACCAATTCCACAAATTATTCATTTATCCTAATAAATTGGACCCATATAACTAAGGAGGATGTGTGCCACATGTTAGCATCTCTATCAACCCATTTACATTAAAATATCATATCCATAAGTACATAGCATTACTTCCCTCCTTGACATGTTTCATCCCTAAAACATAAGAAGAAACCAAATAATGGGTATGCTTCAAATCATTGCACACTTGTCTCTAATATCGATCATCTAACCATCCATATGTGATATTTTTATGTGATATCTCTCCAAACTTATCTATAAATTCCATTATTCTATGTTTATTCCATTCATAATCATAATTGTACTACAATAGTGTCCATGCATAATTATTGATCCTTTGATTCCATGTACCATATTTCACTACACTACTCTAATTCCATTCATTATCAGAGTAGTTATTCTTCCATGAATATTCATAGTGATTTCCCCATTGATTACATGTTCCATAGGCCATTATGATACTATAATTCCATACTTGACCATAGTAGTTATTTTTTGGCTTCTATGCATAACCATAGTCATTATTACTTTAATTTCCTATATAGCTAAAGTGATGATTATTATGACACTCCCTCACATGGCTCCATGATTATTTCCTCTTATTATGAAGTGGGTGTCTATATACCTCAACTATTTTTGATAGTTTGACCTTATTCACCTTTTCTTCTACCTCTTCCATCTTTTCCTTTGGTGGTTATTTTATCTCTTTAGTATATCAAGTGTTATTTTTTTTTGTATTATTTATTCAAATATGTCATCATCTTTATCTTACTCATGCACTTCATCACCTATTTCAATCTAATTCTCATGCTCTATCTTGACTATTATTTGTGCTTTTTAAACTATGTCATCCTATAAAGTGACCTTATTTTTCCTATACGAAAACTTCATGAACTTATTATAAACATTAATACTGATTGTTCCTAAATTTTAAAACCATGGATATCCAAGAACCATATCCACACCACTCATATCCAAAGCATAAAAATCTGAATGCAAAACATATTTGTCCATAGTGAGCTTCAAATCTTCAAAAACTAGAATATTCTTACCATTTGCTTTATCCTCATTGATATTCTTTGTTTGAACCTATAGATGTAGGGATATATCCATATTGATGAAGTTATACTTATTGCTAGGGTTTATGGACACAATAACCTTATTCTTTTGAATGCATCCATGAAACTAAAAAATTAAATCTTATTTCTTTGGAGCCAAATTATTTAAACCCTTATCATCGAATCCTTCTTCCTACTATTTGGTATCCTCTACCTCTCCTTCTACACCATTTTCAGCCTTTTCATCACCATTATTATGATTTGTTTCTTCTTATTCTTTATAATCACTTGCATGATCTTCCTCATTACCATCATCAAAATTATTTTATTCCTCTTTTTCCACATCATGATCCTCAAACTCTCCTCATGAATTATTTGTATCTCCTTCCTCCTTATCATACTGTTCATCCTATTTTACATCTTCTTCTCTTCATTTGTAATCTCTTCTTGGTTATCATCATTAGTCTCTTCTTCCCCAAATGTACAATATTTTGCATATAATACTTCTCCATAATATTTTTCATTTTTAAAAAAATCTCCATAAAATGTTCCAACTATTTGTAATCATTTGACCCATGATTTAGGAAAAAAACTAGGGTTAAGGGAAAACCCTAATAATTTAATAAACAATGATAAATTTATCTAAATATACTAATTTTTTTTAATTTTATCTTTCATTTATGATATTGTAACTTTAATGAAAGTTTTAAAATAATCCAAATATTTCTACCTATAGAATGAATTTATGAAAAATTATAAAATCACCATAAATTACTCAAAATGTTTTTAAATTTTTGTTATATCTCTCTTATATATTAATACAATATTAGTAAAAATTTCACAAAAAATACTTATTTTTAGATAGATATGATAAATCCATTATAAACCCTAAAATAGAAATAACTCCATCAAAACTGATCATAAAACCTCAATTTTTTACTATGACTTCCTTAAACTAATCTTCATCTATAGTAAAAATAATTGTACAAAAATTTGAAACCAATTGAAAAATATTAATGATTCCACAAAACTAAGTTTTTACCCCACACAAATTGCCCAAATCTAATATTTGATACAAATTTTTATAATCCACACTTATAATATATGAAATATGTAGAATATTCTATATATCAACACAATATAATAGATATTGGTGGGCCAAGATGCTAAAATATTTAATATATGTAGAAATAGAACAATACCCTTAAGGTAGGGAAACACCATACAATACTCCTTTATGAAGGAATAACTCCACAATGTCTCTTTGATGGGATAACCTCCAATATCCTTTTACCAAATATAAGACTCAATGCTTATTTTATTCCTTTACAATGATATTCACATCCTTTATATATATATATATATATATATATATATATATATATATAATAATGAATGGGTAACCTCCTAATCCCAATGTATGTCAAACATTACCCAATGCACCAATTTCACAAGTTACTCATTTATATTAATATATTTCACCCCTGTAACTAACTAAGGAGGATGTGTACCACATGATGAAATCTCCATCAATCCATATAAATTAGTATATCATATCCTTAGGTACATAATAGATGGTATGAAACTCAATAAAAAATATAAACCAATGAGTCACAAAATAACCCATACAACTAAGTTTATTCTATATTTCAATGTTCAATTTATTCATTCTTAACATGTTCCATCATTTACTTGGTACAATAAATTGTCATATTTTTAACTAATACACAATTATAGCCTACACAATTTCTATTGTAGTCATATAAAATGTCACTTAAGTGCAATGGGTGTTACTTGAGACCACCCTATCCCTAGCTTCATCCTAGACCTATCTTAGGACCTATTTCAATTATTATCTAGATTTTTTGTGGGTATAACCCATCCCCATATGTACCAAGAGTAGTCCTACACCATCTCCTAGGCATCCAAGCCCCTAGTTCACTATATTCTATGACCTAGAACTAACACAACCCTTTGGATATTAATGCACCATGTTAGTGACCAATGGATTATGCTACTATCCCTTATATATTTTATCTTATAATATACATATTTCAATTTTTTAAGACACCTTAGGGTCAGCTTAGACCTATTACACATATAGACAAGCACCATATAAATATATACACTAGTTTTATCCCTTTACACACTAGATGGAAATTAGATGTAAATATTAATGAATAAACTCAAAAATAGTTATAAATATAAAGGTTATTAATTCCTATTCTACCTTAAATTTGCATATAACCATCTACAACATTTTTAATCTTAGATTAATAATATTTACAATATCAAGCACACTCAAAACACTCAAGCTGACACTCATACTAGCATTCACTCACACTTGTACCAAGAACTTAGGTGGGAGAAATACATCAGTTTTGGTCCCTTATTAGGGTATCGGTATGTAGGAAAATCTCAACATAATAGGGCTTTGAGGTCAAGTCTAGTGTATCTAGCTAACATTACACTTTTACTACTTGTGCTCATGAAATACCTAAACAATATGGAGATATAGGGTTTTATTTATAAATTAATTAAAAATAGGTTAAAGATAGTGAATCATGGTTTGTATTAATAGGCACAAGCATATTAGACATAGGCAAAGGACTCCTTGAAGATCATAGTCTGATAGTAATTTAAAAAAAAAGTATAATTTCTTTAAAATCTAAATTCTTTGATTTTAGATCAAATTTTGCAACCCAATTTCTAGACAAAAGGTGAATCTTTGTGAGGACCTCCAGAGAAAATTTGATCTTCACTAATAGTTTGGAAATTGTGAAGAAAAACTTTAAATCCCTTTTGGAAAAAATATGTAACCCCTTTATCCATATATGAATTGCAAATTATATATAATATGGAAATTATCATTCAAACCAAATTTCCTTCTATTATAATACTCAACAAATATTAAATTTCGAATGGAAAATTAATGAATCAATTTCCTTTCTCCAAGATGCCTTACCATAATAAAATTGGTGGTCCATAACTCTTTTTATTTATTTTTCTTTATGAAATATAAGAATTATAAATTCATCAATTTAATCCACCAATTTAACAATGTGTCATGTTCTTGAGCACTTGCACCAATATTAAAATACTAACAAATTTGTATCTATCCTTTGGCCAAATAATAAAAATATGGTAAAGGTCAATTAATCAAATATGAATTATTCACTAATCAAACATACTAGATGACATGAGATCAATTTGTTGCATCTACACTAGGAATTTTAAGCCATGACCTACTTATTATAAATCAACTTCTATAAAAAAGCAATCGAAGCCTTTTAAATCTGACATAGAAATTTGAAGTATATCAAAAAAATAATTTTATTTCTCTTAAAAACTTGGATTTCCTCCTTATCACTTTACCCATACATAAATTAAGTTGCCATACTTCTTTTATTTAGAAAATTGTCAATCTTATAGTGCAATATGCAAGTTTCCTTATATCCATGCACATCTATTTAAGCAACTAACAACAAATTTGAATTATTTAATATATTTTTCTAGATTCCAACTCATTATGTTTATCACTCCACTATGCTAAAGGATGCTACAACTTTTTTTTTTCTTATAAGATCTTTAATTTGATCTTTTTACATACAGGGATTCCAAATAACTAATTGTGACACACTAGAATATGTTATTTGATATTCTTCTTATCTATAACATTCTCATTTCTCCACTTACAACTTGCAAGTTGCTAAAAAATTAGATGACACCATACATAATAAAAAAACATGATAATATAATAATTACCAAAAATGTATCAAATTTACAATCACACAAGATAGAAATTGAATATCTTCATGCATCGACTATTACTTCCTTCATTGGGATTTGGAGTTCTTCCTTTGTTCTCTATGATTAAATCTGAGCTCACACAACATATAATTCCACACCAAAATATTAAATATCTCAAATATATATATATATATATATATATATATATATATATATATATATATATATATATAAGTCACATAGTCATCCTTGTAAACAAAAGACAATTTAAAATTTATACTGACCTTTCTCGCTATTTTTCTAGGATAGAAACTTATTCATTTGTTTGAATAGATACTAACTTAAATTTTAGTTATAATTATCTAGGATTATTTAATACTTATCTATACAACTTTACTAATTCAAACATTCTAGATTCTTTACAACTACTACCCCCTGGGTATCTGACTATATTTTAATTTCTACCCCTTTTAATTTTTTCATATAATTAAAATATTTAATATTTAAATTTAATTTTTTTAAAGTTGAGTGGAAAAATTTCCTATCATTCATTGTCCACTCTCTATCCACATAATGTTCCTAATTGAAACTACCAAACTAGAAAGGTTCTCATGAGCTCCTACTCATGCTTCTTTGTACATGTTCCAACATTCATTGACCTATATCAATTGAATGCCCTCATAGATCCCATGGTTCTAATGTTGAAATTAAATCTATTTCACCTTTAATGGATTGAAAGTGACTCTTATTAAAATATTGGATGCCTTTTATTAGGTTCTAAATACTGTCATGGTTCTTCATTTTACTTGCATAGGAAACAAACATGTTAACACAAATATTTTCTTATTTTTCTTTTGGACTTTGAAGTCCACCTAATTCCTCTACAAAAAATCCATTTAATTCATCAATATGAATTCCTTGTTACTTTTCCTTCTCCCTTATTTCATCTTCCTAAATAAAATCATTCTTTTCAACCAACTCTTTGCCATCATCCAATCTAAAATCTTATTTGTTGTTATTAAGGACAATTTCTATTCCTTTCTCTATCTTTTATTCCTCTGGTAATTTTGTGACTTTATTTCCTTCCATTTAAATTGTCATAAGTATACTCAACTTGTCTATAAATCCTTCAAGATATTTCTCACTCTTTATATAAGCCAAACTATTAGATAAATCTAAAAACAATTCATTTATAACCTTACTTGGCAAAATATTAGAGTTTAAAACTAAATCCAATCCTTCATGGACTGTAAGGCTTACCTTGGTTTGATAAACAAGTTCATCACTTAATTTCTCTTCCTCATTATGTTACAACAACTCCTTATTCCCTGTGATTAGCTTGGAATACTCTTTCTCACTTGTATGTTCATCTTTCAATGGTAAGAGTGTATGTTTTACCCTTCCTTGCTCAAAACTATAATTAGTTTTCTTTCCATCATGCATATCCTTATTTTCATATTTCCATGGTATACCTAGGATTAAATGTTAAATTTACATAGGCATTACATCACACATCACCTGATCTTTGTAGTTCTCCACCTAACATTATACTTTACATTGTTATGTGACCAAAATGTGATGACCTCTTTACAACTATGAGACCTTGTAAGGATTAGGATGTGTATCTCTTATTAATCCTAATTTATAAACCATCTCACAAGAAATAAGATTATTGGTACTGCCACTATCGATGATAACTTTAAAAACTTTACCTTTAGCTTTACAAGTTGTTCTGAATAATACCTTATTTTGAGGAGATTCTCTTGTAACTTCCTTGTTTGGTTAAATCAAAATCTTTTTCATAAGTATGGATTCACCAGTTTCAAGAGCATCTTCATAAACTATAGATGTAGTATCTTCTTCTTCCTAAGCATCTTAAGTAATGTGAACATTTCCTTGGCTACTAGATGTATACTTTGGACATTCATAAGACCCATGCCCAAATTTTCCACATCTAAAACATCTACCAAAGAATCCTCTACTTATATTAAATAGCCTCTTACCTCTAAATTCTTGACCACCTCCTCTTGTAATTGGTTCTTGTCTTTGTATATTGATTTCTTCATTATGCATCTACACCTACTTTCTTCCACTTGAATATTCACTAGATTGTCCTTTTCCCCTTGCATACTGGATATGCTTTCTTAACATTTTATTTTTAACCTTCATAGCAAGTTGATAAACCTCTTCCATTGATCTAGGTGACAAAAGAGTAAGCTCATCCTGTATGTTGTATCTTAATCCATTGAGATATCTGGCCACCTTCTCTACATCTTCTTCAATATGTCTTGCTCTGATTGTTAGCTTATGAAAATCTTTAGTGTAGTCCTTTATTGATTTTTCTTTATTATTTAAATTTTGTAATTTCCTAAAAAACTCAACTTGATAATCCTTTAGAATGAATTTACCTTTTAATTTTTCCACCATTCTAGCCTGGCTTTTAATTATAGGCTTGCCCTTTCTTCTTCTTTTCTCTTGCACTCCATCTCACCACAGGGATGCATGACACTTCGATTTGGTCACAATAAACTTAACTTTATTTTCATCATCAACATTTTCATAATCAAAATATTTATCTAATGCACTTACCCAATCAATGAGATCTTTAGGATGGAGGCTGCCTTCATATACTAGAACCTCTAAATTGGTCCTTACACCAACATTCATAATTTTTCTGATCACCCTTTCTTCTATTGTCTCTTCTTCTTCCACCAATTCTTCCTCTGGTGGTTCCTCTTCTCTATCACTGACATCTCTTATGTCATCTCCTATTTTTTGAGATAACTCTAAATCCTATAATCTAGACCTTAGGTTCTATATTTCTTCCATTACTACTACTACCTATTCAGTTGTTTATCCTGGTTGCCTTCTTCCTCTGCCTCTTTCCCTCATCACCATCTTGTTTTCAAAAAATTATGGATCTCTCTCTTTTATAGAGCCTATTACTTTGATACCATGAATTGATAGAAATTTATTAAAAATGTATAATTTATTCAAAATCTAAATTCTTTGATTTTAAATCAAATTTTGAAACCTGATTTCTAGATAAAAGTTAAATCTTTGTAAGGACCTCTAGAGAAAAGTTGATCTTCATTGTTAGTTTAAAAATTATGTATAAAAACTTTAAATCCCTTTTGGAAAAAATATGTAACCCCTTTATCCGTATATGAATTGTAGCTTATATATAATATTGAAATTCTCATTCAAACCAAATTTACCTCTATTATAATACTTAGAAATTATTAAATTTCTAATGGAAAATTAATGAATCGATTTCCTTTCTCCAAGATGTCTTACCACAATAAAATTGGTGGTCTGTAACTCTTTTTTTTTCTTTATGAAATATAAGAATTATAAATTCATCAATTTAATCCACCAATTTAACTATGTACCATGTTCTTGAGCACTTGCACCAACATTAAACTACTAACAAATTTATATTTATCCTTTGGCCAAATAATCAAAATGTGGTAGAGGTCAATTTCTCAAATATGAATGATTCACTAATCAAACATACTAGATGGCATGAGATCAATTTAGTGCATCTACACTAGGCATTTTAAGCCATAACCTACTTATTATAAATTGATTTCTATAATAAAATAATCAAAGCCTTTTAAATATGACATAGAACCTTGAAGTATATCAAAAAAATATTTTATTTTTATTAAAAACTTGGATTTCATCCTTAGCACTTTACCCATACATAAAAAAAGTCACCATACTTCCTTTATTTATAAAATTGTCAATCTTATAGTATAACATGCAAGTCACCCTATATCCATGCACATCTATTTGAGAAACTGACAACAAATTTGAATAATTTAATATTTTTTTCTAGATTCCAACTCATTATGTTTAGCACTCCACTATGCCAAAGGATGATACAACTTTTATTTTTGCTTATAAGATCTTTAATTTGATCTTTTTACATTCAAGTATTCCAAATAACCAATTGCACCACACTAGAATATGTTATCTAATATTATTTTTATTTATAACATTCTCAATTCTCAACTTAAAATATGCACCACACTATAAAACTAGTTGGCACCATACATAATAGAAAAACATGATAATATAATCATTACCAGAAACATATCAAATTTCTGGTCACACAAAATAGAAATTGAATATCTCCATGCATCAACTATTGCTTTCTTCATTGGGATCTAGAGTTCATCCTTTGTTCTCTATGATTAAATCTCAAATCACACAACATATAATTCCACACAAAAATATTAAAAATCTCATATATATATATATATATATATATATATATATATATATATTCAAGTCACACAATCAGCCCCATAAATAAAATATAATTTAAAGCTATATTGACTTTTCTCCCCATTTTACCATGATGGAAATTTACGCATTCATTTCAGCGTATATTAAAATTAACTTTTAGATATAATTATCTAAGATTATTTAATACTTATCTATACAACTTTACTAATTCAAACATTTTATATTCTTTACAACTACTACCACCTGGGTACCCGACTATATTTTAATTTCTACCCTTTTTAATTTTTTTCATATAATTAAAATATTTATAATTTAAATTTAATTTTTTTAAAGTTGATTATAAATTTTTCACATCATTCATTGTCCACATGATGCTCCTGCATCATAGTCCCTACCTAAAAGGGACACTATCATGCCCCTGAGGACACTATCATGCCCCTGAGGACACTACTGTGCCCTTGAGGACACTAACATAATGTGATAATATCCAAAGGATTGTGCTATTTTACCAGAGTGATTATAATTGTAGATTCCAATTTATGACACTCTAATCAGCCCTTATTCTAGTTTCCAACCTCCAATTCATTCATCTTAGTCAATTTACAACTAAGTACATATTTGTGTGATTCATTTCTATTATTAGAATAATCAGATCAGGTCAATTATTGTATAAATAAATGGATGTATTCATTATATATTTATTCCCTAATTTTATGTTCCAACCCTTTAAGAACCTATGGTTTACATTCTATAAATACGTGAAATGTTAAATCATTTGTGAACTTGACTTATTTCAAGCATATTTCTTAAAACCCTAATGTGCCATTAGGGTTTCCCTTCTTATTTATTGAATTTGATTAGTTTTTAGTTTGTATCCTTTCATCATGATTATCATGAGGGATGCCATTTTCTAGTTTTTGGTATGAAGTCTTATGGGTTGTCTTACATGTTTATTACTCACCATTTATATAATGATGCACATGTATGTCACTCTTCTCATGGATCATGTTAGAACTCAAATTATTTCACACATTCACCCACCTCACCTTGAGCCCCCATTTTATGGAGAGAATTATTGCATGGCAAATTTTGATTTACCTCTGATTACTACTCACTAGTAGAGACCTTAGATGATTCCATTTTTCCTCCTCCACCTAGACCCATTGACTATTTGGGCTCACATCCTTCTTTTACTACTCACCCTCAATAAATAGTAGAACTTGTAGTTCAAATTATCACTAGATAGAATTGGGTGCCTCCTCTACCTATACAGGAGTAACTTAATACCATGTTCCCTCCTCATCCCCAACATAAGATAATTTGACCTATAGATCAACATCAAGAATATGATATTATGGATCAGTTATAAGATAAGATTTCTATATTGGAATTACTCCAAAAGGTAACTATTTTCAAATATATTATTTTTAAAACACTCAATCATACATCTTTACCTCATGACATAGAGACACTTATTTTGCATCTATCATGAACATTATCAAGGACACTAAGGATGTTATATCTTTTTCCAATGAGGATTTGCCCTCACATTTAGTTATTAATTAGAATATATCACTCTTCACTCAGGCATAAATAAAGAACACTACTATTAAATAAGTTCTAATTCACAATGGTTTATGATTTAACTTATGCAACCTCATATTTATATATACTGTGATGGTTGATATAGAATCCATTAAAAATAAATATAATAACATTAGAAGTTTTAATGACACTCCTAGACATGCATTGGGTATTATTACATTGGATATCATGGTTGGGGAAAAAACCCTATACACATAGTTTCAGGTGATGCCTAATAGTTTGCATTATAATTTATTACTTAGGATACCTTGGATACATGTAATGGAGGCCTTACCATCTACTTTGCACTTATGTGTCAAGATTTTACAAAACATATATTTATACACTTGTTTGGTTGATAACTAAACATTTAGATATTATAGAGTTATTGAGCCTATTTCTCTAGCTACATCTCTAGGTGGGACATCTCACATTCACATAGAGTCCCCACCTCACATGATTATGATTGAAAAAATGTATACATATGAGTTAGGGGAATCTAGTACCACTATTCCTATAACCATTAAAAATACTCCTATAGCACAATTACGTTCACCCATGATGGAGGAGGACCATCCTACAACATATTTATCCCCACCCAAGATGGATGATGAGATTCTCATATCACAATTACCATTACTTGTTAATTCAGAGGAAGTATATATCTAAAAATTTGATATATATTCCCAAGTCACCATAGAGGATGATACAATACCCACTGAGAATGATGATTATTTATGTGGATTGAGATTCTCACCAGTAGTTTCTAAAGAATACATAGATGATTCTAAGTCACTTATGCCTTTAAGTACACATGCATCACCACCAATTCATAGGTATAAAGATATAGGCATAGACAATCATTTTCACTTAAAGGTATAATCTTATATACCTTTATTAAAATGGTTACATCTATGGACATTGACTTAGTTAATCAAATTCAAGCATGTAGTACATAGGATAGACCACATAAGATGTTACATATATTACTTGATAGAGGATTGATGGCATTAACCATAATTTTCCACATATCTATTAGTAGATTATCACAATAGGATGTTAGATGATTCTACCATTTTAATAGGATTATTGAACATGATATAAATACATGCTCAAAATTACAAGAGAAATTTAATAAGTTTAAGGCTCAAGGAACTATTCATATTATAAAGCCTTCACCTCCACTAGTACAATAATAATAACACACTCATCATTGACATAGACACTTAATGAATGATTCAATGACTATTCAGGTTTTTATCAAGTAAAAATACATCCCTAAATTTATTATCAATGAGAATTTTGATCCTAATACTTGCACTTTGGAATTATTACAACACATAGGACATCAGGTTATTGAGCTACTTCATGCTATACATTACTAGGATTCCTTCAGACATATCACACTACCAATTACATGTGGCCTTAAGGTGGGCAACACACTTTTTTATATCATGAGCATGGGCACTCACATATAGGTTACACTTGAAAGTACATGGTTATAGGTAATGGATACCATAGTTTATTGGATGAACATATGTTTGACATTAAATTATGAGGGACACATAGTTCACATTATACATGATGGTATAGATAAGAACAATAGGTTTCACATAGATACCTTGTGGTATAATGTGGTCTACCTTGCGATCATATAAGATGATTCTTACATAGTAGAGTAATGTTCAATTCAAATTCACATAATCCAAAATAACACCAAGGATAAGGCTATACTTTTATCGATAACATGGTATGATGATCACACTGATGATGATTTATTTAATTTTGGGTAATTTAATATCTGACATTGGATGATCTCCCACCAAAATTTCCATTTCACTATCCACATCCTATGGATGTGCTTTTAGGTCTATAGAAGCACTACTTTCCATTTGTACATACTCTCAGTTATCTACACATTACTTATACATAGTTTCTCTTACTTTTCCACTTATATATAGTTTCATTCTCATGATTTCTTGTACATAGCCTATGCTTATAAAATAAAAAAATAATATAATATGATAAAAATACAAAAATATTAAATTATTTTTAAGAAAATACAAATTTTATATTGTATGCATTTCCATGTTTACATTCCTTATATTTTATAGGTACTAAATATGTTATCTATGCAAGTATAGTCAATTTTATCAAACATACATGCTTCACTTGTTATTTTTTGAGTGTTAAAAAGTAATTATAGGACTCATGTCCTCTAAAAAGTTCCATATTTTCTACTACCTACCCATTGGGGGAACATATATAACTTCAAATTTGATACATTCACCTATTGGGGGCACCATAGTACATAGAGTCTAGTTTATAAAGTTACATCTTTCTATACTCTATGTCACATAGTTAGCATTGATTATATCTTAATATTGATTATCATATAATAATAATATGTTTTGTTGAATACTACTTATATAGACTTGGTTATGTATATATTTACTCTTATACATATTTGTACCACATGTTCATGCATAATTTCATTTTTAGATTTCATAGTTTAGATTTGATTGTGTCTCTTTGTTTCTAAATAAATTCATGGGAATTATAATATGCCATTTTTATATGGATTTACACCACTTTTTTTCATTATATGTATTATTTAGACATGTGCCCATGTCCCTTGTATTATGGCCCCTTGACCTACTTTACATGCCTCATATGCGTTGTATATATGCTTTCATGTATGTGTCATGGCCATGACACTTGTCTCTTGTTTTTATACTTACACTCAATTCTAGATGCCATGAGAGACCTCATGCATCTCCCCTTCCTCCTTGGGTACCTTAATGGACATCATTCCCCATCCCCCAAAGTAGTTTACATATATTATCACTCAAAGTTACTTTTCATACACATGCTTACATTGTTATATCTATCTCAATAACTTTTTGAATGCTATATCTAACATACATCATACATTACCAACTTATGCTCATATTATTCTACATTGTGATGTCATTTATACACATTATATTGGTTTATCACATAGATATCATATATTTTCAAGTCTAACACATAAGATCCAGATATTTTATATAAAGGATAATTATTGCATGGTTCAAAAATTCCTCTTAAAAGAGGGATAATTCATAGAGGTTTTCCATAAATATTAGGCCATTCAAGTGTACACATAATATCGTTTTTAGCATATAGACACAAATTATAGAGCACAAAATTAGGAAAACATAGAAAAATAGTGAAACATAAATCAATTAAATTTTGGCATAGAAATAATATAGAAGGACACTAACATGTCCTAGTGGATACTAATATGGTGTGTTACTATCCAAGGCACCACACTACTATCTAGTAACCCCAAAAATAAGAAAATATAGATTTTCTAGAAAGGTATAATAGTTACAGTTTAGGTCTACATAGTATGAGTCACATATTATCAATTATGCTTAGTTTATTCTCAATTTTTCATAGAATCATATTAGTTTACTCAAAATTGGGGGCATCATGCATAGAATTATTGTTTTTAATTTAGTTTCAAATATTATCAGATATAGGTTACTATAACTTAGTCTAAAATTTATATGCACAAATATCAAAATTGGTTATATGTGCATATCACATTGTTTCTATATGCTCACTTTTACACAAATTGATTAGATGGAATGGTAAACTAAATCTTATTTTCCACATCATATACTTCATACACCATATGAGCCATTTTTTCACTATATTGATGCATTATTCCAACTAAAGTAGTTGGAATTGCCAAGTAATCCCTGAGCTACATACCCAAGTACTTGAGAGGCCCCTGAGCTATTTTTCATTTAAATTTTTTTGAGTGACCCAAAATAGATGCTATATAGTTTTAGTTACATCACATACCTTTATCTAAATTACACATTTTTAGTATATATGCATCTACTACACATAGGTAGGTAATGATGGAGTCATAGCCTATTTCAGTTCTTGAGCCACCTACATAAGAGGGTTAGATAATCCATCAGATCAATCCAAGATATTCATAGTTCATGATCCACTAATTAGGGGTGGGTAATGATGGATTCAAAACCGTATTGAGTTATTGAGACACCCACACATGAGGATTGAGCAATCCATTAGTTGAATCCAAGTTATTGACCATTTGATCACTAGCTACACACACAAGATGTAACTAGGTTTTTGAATTGGTTCACATACCTAATGAGGTGTATTCATTACTTTAATTTCTCTCTTATCTCTTTACTTAGTTTTTCTTTTATTTTTATATTTCTTAAGTAGGTATTAATTCATTCATGTTTCATTTTAAGGATATGTAATAGATCATGATTTACATACTTAGAACTAGATTCATGGGCTTCACTTCTTAGGTAAGTTTAGGTACATTTTTTAATTTTATCCTAGTCGTTTCACTTTTTCACATTTATATAATAAATGGGAGGGGGGAATTTAGTCATATAAAATGTCACTTGAGTGCAATGAGTATTAATTAAGACCACCCTATCCATAACTTAGTCTTAGACCTATATTAGGGCTGATTTTTATCATTATCTAGATTTTATGTGGGTATAACCCATCCCTAGATGTATCAAGATAAATCATAACCCATATCCTAACCATTTAGGCCATATTCTACCACCTGGACACTATCACAACCCTTTGGACACTAGCACACCATGTTAGTGACCAAGGGATCATGATACTATCCCTTAGTCCTTTTCTCCTCCAACAAACATATTTACACTTCTTAAGACACCTTAAAGTTGGCCTATACCTATTCCACATATTGACAATCATAAATTTAATATATATACACCAATTTTATCACTTTACCCACTAGATGGAAATAAGATGCAAATACTCATTAACAAACTCATAAATAGTTGTGAAAATCAAGTTTATTAATCTTTATTTTACCATAATTTTTCATATATCCATATAAAAAATTCTTAAGCTCATATTAATCATATTTCTTGTCTCAATCACACTTAAAACACTTAATCCAACACTCATAATATCATTTACTTGCACTTACACCAAGCACTTAGGTGGGAGAACTACATCGAGACTGATCCCCTCTTGAGGTATTGGTATGTAGGCAACTCTAAACATAGTTGGGTATTGAGGTCACATCTAGCCTATATAGATAAAATTACACTTTTGATACCTATTCTCCTCAAATAACCTAAGAACATGGAGATCTAGGTTTTTGTTCCAAATTAATTGAAAATAAGTTATAGATAGCAAATCAAGGTCCATCCTGACATGCACAGTCATATCAGACATATGCAAAGGACCTCCTAAAAACACACAGTCCCTACCTACAAGGGATATTATCTCACCCATGAGGACACTATCATAGTGTTCTATTGTCTAAAGGACTGCACTACTATCCAGGAGTAATTCTAAGTTCAAGATTAGTTTATGACACTTTAATCAACCCTACACCATTTTTTATCCTCCATTTCATTCATCTCATTTATTTTCCAACTAAGTACATGCTTATGAGATTCATATCTATTATTAGAATAATTAGACTAGGTAGATTATTATACAAATCATTCATTGTATTTATTTCATATTTATTCCCTTTTTTTATGTTTCATCCCTCTAACAACCTAGGGTTTACATTCCATAAATCCCTTAGAAGTTAAATCATCTATATACTAGTTTTCCTACACTATATATACATACATACATACATACATACATATATATATATATATATGTGTGTGTGTGTGTGTGTGTATATGTATATGTATATGTATATGTATATGTATATGTATATGTATATGTATATGTATATATATATATATATATATATGTATGTATATGTGTATATATATATATATATATATATATATACATACATACATACATACATATACACACACACATATATACATATATATATATATATATATACATATATATATATATACATATATATATATATATACATACATATATATACATACATATATATACATATATATATATATATACATATATATATATATACATACATACATACATATATATACATACATACATACATACATACATACATACATATATATATATATATATATATATATATATATAAAGCATTGAAATGATACAACATCTGGAATCAATGTACATAAGCTACCTCTTCATATATTTACTTTTTTAAGCACATATTATTTATTTACACAACTAATACATTCAAATATATAGTTACACACATAATTTCCCCTATATAATCTATAATTGTATAAATTTATCCAAAAAGTAGACAATTATATTCTCAAGTTTAATACCTTGGTAATAGTTAACTATGTATATACGTATATAGATGAATGTAATCATTATTATAAGTATTTATAAATATATACATTAATTTATGTATACTAATAAATTAATTTTACAAGAACTATATTATAAATTATATTTATTCTTAGGTTTATTCATTCATGTTTACAATATAAAGTTTTGATAATTCCACCTAGACACACACACACACACACACACACACACACACACACACACACACACAAATATACATGAATATATCTCAACCAAATATATTTAGGGCTGAATTTGAATAATTTATTAGGGGTGTTTGTGTGTGTGTGTGTGTGTGTGTGTGTGTGTGTGTGTGTGTGTGTGTGTGTGTGTGTGTGTGTGTGTGTGTGTGTGTGTGTGTGTGTGTAGAAACACACACATCCCTAATAAATCATTCAAATTCAGCCCTAAAGATATTTGGTTGAGATATTTTAGGTTGGGGTGTGTCTATATATATACACACACACACCCCTAATAAATCATTCAAATTTGGCCCTAAAGATATTTGGTTGAGATATTCAAGTTTAGGGCTGAATTTGAATGATTTATTGGGTGTGTGTGTGTGTGTGTGTGTGTGTGTGTGTGTGTGTGTGTGTGTGTGTGTGTGTGTGTGTGTGTGTGTGTGTGTGTGTGTGTACACACACACACACACACACCCCTAATAAATCATTAAAATTCAGCCCTAAACTTGAATATCTCAACCAAATATCTATGATTAAAACATACAGCTACATGTTTGAAACATTCTTAATGTAACCTATGGATGTACAAAGTCATCTAAAAAGATAAAATATATATCTCAACTAGATATCATAGTGTTTAATTAACTCATACATTTCATTCATAACTAAATGTATCTAATTTCCATGTAGGTTATCACTAATGGCAATGTCAAAGTTATACTAACTTCTTAAAACTATAAATGAATTGAATTAAGTTTTGAAGCTCAATTAATTTACTAAAATATATAACTTGATCATATATTTACACATGGTCATATGTATTTATTTGTATACATATACATATGTATATATTTATATGCATATAAATTTATATATGTTTATTTCTATTTCAAAATGAAATCAATACAACATATTACTAAATAACAAAATAAGTTACAACTATAGGTTTCATATAAAAATCTACTTAGTTCCCTTATGTCGGTTTATCCTTTATGATAACATCATTGCAATATTTTATTGTTTCATGCATAGAAAACCCTATAAGATATATAAAAATAGTTTTGTGTAAAGTATACCCTATATTTTATTTGAACAAATATTTAGCCTTGGGTGAAGTATAAATATAGAGTTCCTTATCTATCATGAGAAAGTTGAGACCATCTGTATCCCTTTAGTAAAAATAAAAATTCTCATTATCATATTTATGGACCTGAGGATGGAACCCCATGTCTATAAATATGATGCCCTAAATTTTTATAAAGAGATCTTTTAACATATGCAGTTAAATAGTATAACCTAGGTCAACCATTTATTATTTTTCTTCCAAATGGTTTTAGAACTACAAAGTAAAAATTCATACATACATACACACACACACACACACACACACACACGCACACACACACACACACACACACACACACACACACACACACACACACACACACACACACACACACACACACACACACACACACACACACACACACACACACACACACACACACACACACACACACACACACACATTCTATTTACAATTCCAAATCTTTATGTTCCTAGTTATAACAATGTCCATCATTCCAATTGAAGGTGTTGGTATATTTCTTCTTATTTTAAAAAGCTCTTTTTCTTTTCGTTTCCTCTATCATGTTTTCATTCTTGTCCCTTGCTCTCTTCCTATTCTTTTTTCCCAAAATCCACACCCATTATGTATGACCAAATACCTTTCATATAAATCTATGAGTTGGTCATAATGGAAATCAAATACATCAATCAATGAACCCAACCATTGATCATAAACTTCATATTTAACATGGCAACTGCATGAAACCCTCCATTTTCCAAATGGCAAAGTCAAATCCATCATCATAGCAATAAAAAAATCCTAATTCCTTTTCATTTTGACTTCTGGCATTTGACAACAATACTAACCAAATAATATTCAATGTCAAAAAGATCATTTTAATTAAATTTGTTTGGAATGCCTTCACCCTAATTTGACTCCTTACTATGTCACCAAAAAGGGTAAATAGGAAAAACAATCAAACAAGACCGATAAAAACTCATACCTCTACCAACTAGAATGCATTTATAGGCTAACATAGCATAATTTAGTTCCTATAAATATTTTAATAAATGAAAATAGTCAACTCAAGGAATTCATATACTATTTAAATCATGATAAGTGATGAACTTAGACAATGTAAACATGCCTCATTCATTACCACAACAAACAATGTAAGCAATATTCATAATTTAAGAATAATTCTAATTAACATTAATCTCACTAAGAAGACAAGAGTGGTGTGTATGTGTATGGATTCAATTTAGTTGTCTCAATCCCCAATGCTGATATCTACACCCCCCTTTAATGATACTCTCACTTTGTACCACTTTTGAGGGTGGAACAGTCTGACAACCACCTCGACCAAACAAAAGGTAGTTAGTCTAAGAATATATCAAGTAATCAAATACTAAAAATATATAAATATCAATAAGATATTGTAATGAAAATCATCCAAAAATGAGAGCATTCTCAACATGATCATATAACATAGTGTAAACATATGCAAATGTTCTCCAACATAATAATTGATCATGAAATAAATAATATGATTATGAATCATACAATAAACATATCTAGACTAGACATAAAAATTATAACTACAAATCATTAGTTCCATAATCCATATTAATACCTAAATAGTTTTTCTAGAGTGGGATAGGATGTGACATTTGGGCCTTGGTCAATATCTATGATAGGATCAAAAATTTTGAGAACCTACAAGTTAGATTTGCCTTGCCTAACCAAAATTATTGATCTCCTTTATTTATTGTTATGATTGGTTATTTTTTAGAAATAGGCTTGGTATTTACCCTATTTTATTTATTTTGTGTAAAAATAAAATAATATAAATTATAAATATGAAATGCCTAATTGTGTTCATCCTTTGGATTTCCTTATCTCTAATAATGATATATATTATACGTATGATACTGAATGGAATATTGATCACACTTGTAAAAATATTGATGCATATTATATCAACAAAGAATATGGTTGTGATATATATGATTATGGTTATAAGTATACTAATTAAAATTAAAAGGATTGGTAAAATAGTGAAGAAGAAAATGAGCACACTAATTTATAAATTGAAAATCCAATTTCCTCTATTCCTTCCTTGTTTCATCTTTTCATAAATCATAACAAACAAAGATACTGATAATGAGTATCTTATTTCCCTTAATTTATCATATGGATCCAAATGTGAAGAATCAATCATTAGTAAACTCTACTTACCTCTTAAATTTGTTACAACACTACACCAAATTAATAAATATAAAATAAAAATCATATCCATTGCATATAAATGGAATATAGTATGAACAAGTGTGTTATTCCCTCTCTTTATAGATAAAAGGTAGATGATGTAATGTGTATGTTTTTACACATTATCCTTTATATGTGGTTAATTGTATACAAGTTTTTGATAATATATCTCCTCCCTTGGAAATGACAAATAATGTTGAAATATCAATTGATACTTCTTCTCCTTATTTTTGAATATCAAAAGATAGAAATGAATGTGATGAATTATTTAAAAAAAATTATACAATTTCTTTAGATTGAAAAATTTAGGATAATGTAATATTATAAAAATATTCTCAAGATAGTCATGCTATATCCATAAAATGTGATTCTCATGATAATATCACTTGTGATGACTCTCACTATTCCCTTACATTAAAATAATTTGATGAGATGTAATGTGTTGTTTCTCCTTTCATACAAATTCAATGTGATTAAAATATTATGATATGAAATGATTCTAAAATATGCAATATGCATTGATTTTGTATCATAATGAAATCATGTTCATAAAATAATATTAGTCATTATACTCTCATACCATTATTTAAAGTTGATGGTCAATTATAATCGATGAGTGACTCTTTACAAGCCAATAATATCCCTAATAGTCATATTATATCCATGATGCATGATATTAGTGATGTATAAATAAAATTACGTGATCTAACTTTGTAAACTAGATCACATTGTGATAATATTAAAGATAACATTGTTTTAAGACAATCCCTTACACAAGTTATATGTAAATATTAATATATAAAGGATTTTTTTATGCCTATACTACCATTTTTTGATCACCATGGAGATATTTATGTTTATTTAACTCAACATATACTTTATTTATTAGAATGGGGTAATGATGGATGCATTATATTAAAATGTTTTCATAAAAGCCTCACAATAGGTGCCTTAAATTGGTTTTATAGTCTACATATTAGTTGTTTACTTGACATCAACAAATTAGAAGATGTGTTCTTATCATATTATCAAAAACTCATGGTGCATAAATTAACATTGGAAAATATACAAGATTTAAAATAGGGCCATGATAAGCTTATATAATATTACATTTTGAGATTAAAATTTCTTTTAATTATTTAAATTATCAACCCTTAGATTTAGAAAATAAATTCATCTTCAGTAGGGGACTGTTGTCTCCACTCCAAGAAAGAGCCATGCATAAAATTTATACTTTTTTCATGAGTTATACATGGATATGTTTATTTATGTATATGTTCTTAATTTTGTAACACATTAGGCTACTAATACAATTGAATCAAGGTTAACTTCATGCTATAAGGAAGTTACCAATAAAAGGGTAAAATCATATTTAACATCTAAAATAAAGATTATAATTAAATTCTCTTATACTATTGATGAATCAATAGAAACATTTAAATTAAATAAAGATAAAGTTAAGTAATAAGTAAAGGGAAATAATTAGTTTAAAAAAAATATCCAAATGTGAATAAATATAATTTTAATAAGTAGAAACCACCTATATTTGACAATTTTAGAGATTGACCACATGATATTATATGAAAATTTTTGAATGAAAAGTTGATCACTCTCCATCGTAATTGGTATAATCTTATTCATCATATTGATTATGTAAAATTAATGCCATTTTGTACTTATCATGGTATTAATAGACACCAAGATAATGATTATTATGTATTATGAGAAAATATTACAGGAGTAGTAGATAATTTGATTATTACATTTAGGAAAGTGGATAACAAGAAAACAAAATCCATTTATTCATCTACTCCTAAATATTATACAAATAAAAACATTTCTTAGAATACTTATAATAAGGGACCAATTTTCATTCAATCTCTCATTAATAAAACACATTGATTATATTATTGTAGATAATATGCAACAACATAACACATGCAAAATAAAATTTGTACACCATGTGGGATACAATGAGAAACATATGCAACATACACATGGATTTGGTATGGGACATATTATTTTAACAATCACTTTGGTAATAAAGATAGTTAATACACTATTTATTGTATAACATACTATTTCAGAAGGAAAGATAATTTTATGACACGCAAGGTTAAAAAAATGAATGCAACATTGAATAGGATAATACACATTTATCTTTTAATTCTAAGGGTATTTAATGAAAATTACAAAGCAATAAAACAAGCATGAAGGACACTATGATCCATGATCAAGTTACATGTCAAATTGAAACCAAATAAAATGAACTAAAATTTAGATTAGAGATATGAACATGTAATGCATACTTTATATATTCTGAAAGAGCATAGGAAATATCAATAACATGTGTCGTAGGTTAAAAAAAAAGGTGTAACTATCTCTAAAATACAATTCCAAAACTTAAATATAAAAAGTAAATTATAAATCATGATTATTATGGTGCATAATTTTTATTTCCATCAAGGTGGTTATCTCTTTCACAGATTCTCAATTAGATTGATTAAACACACGTGTTGAAAATTGAATTTTATATCATTAACACACTATTAGTACATAAAAACATAACAAAATTTATCAAAATATTATTATTTAATGGAATAATATGATTAAAATTATCAAATGCAACAACTTCCAAAACATATAAAATGACCATTCCATATAAGCATAATATAAGCAAGAACATTAAAAACTCTATATATAAATTTTAAATTTTTAAACATGATAATACAAGTACAACACATGTAAATTCACTAAATAATTATACAATTACTAGATACATACATACATACATATATATACATATATATATATATATATATATATATATATATATATCTCAACATCATTATCAATCGACATGGGTGATCATGAATATGAGTCCCCACTATCATCATGTCTAGTCTATGATTGGGAACAACTCCTCTTCTCATGATCCTCATATACAATGACTTATGCTTGAAAATATTCATGATTACACTATAATTATGTGTACTTAGTGTTGATAATTTGGCCTCCCATGACAAATATCAACCCCTATAGTCCAAAAATTTCTAATAAGGCCCCCCAAGAGTACATGTGGGTTCCTAAAATTATCATGATATTTAAATGGTCTTTAAATCCTTATAGCATTGTTCAAAGTTTCACTATATGTATTATGGGTTGGTTGAAGATATCTTCATGTGATGACATGTTTTTAGTATTAGAGTGATGTGTTAGGTATTCATATGTTGTCCTTGGGTGAATGGAAGGGTTTCAAGGGCCTTTTGAAGCCTAAAAAAATGGCCTATGCCTTGTTTGACAAAGTTAAGCTATTTTACCAAAAATTAAGGTATTTGGAGAAGTTAAGGTTTCTTTTTATTATTATAATTATGTCTATTTTATCCAATTCTTGTGGGGGGACTATTTTTTAAAGATTTGAAAGGTGTAAAAGTCATGTTTGAGTCTTGACATAGTGATTAATGATGTATCTAAGGTTGTCTTTTATGGTCTACTCAGTCAAGATTGTTTTGAGCTCTAATTAACCCTCTAAGTCATCAAATTCCCTTTAAAACATGACATATGGGTTAAACTTCATATTATAAACCTTGAATAAGATGTGTTTTGGTGTTAAATTGAAATGAGGAGTCTTAAAGGGTATCATAGCCATTACAAGTCATAACATGGTGATTTTATATTCAAAAGTGGTCTCTTTAGGGGTCAAATATCATTTATTTACCATAAAATGCCCCACACACTTTAAAAATGACCTTTAATATTTCATAAATCCATACCACCATGGTTTTAATGTTTTTTTTACTCCTCATTTCCCTCTTTGTGGCCCCCAATGGTTTCCCAAGGTCTCTAACCTAAAAAAATGTAGAAAAGAGGGTTTTATATGTGCTTTCAAACTTTTACGATCAGGGAAAAGTTAGAGGAGGTTAGATATATTATAAGGGAATAATTATAGGCATAATATAATAGAATACATGATTAAAAATTCAAAATAATTCAAAAAACTATCCCTTCTCTCCATCATTCTCCTAGGCATATCAAGACAACTAGTTAGTTTCTTGCTCAGTATGGATATGATAGAGAAAGTGATGACCTGATCTATTGGCCAAAGGAAGGGGTTGAATTAAATTATAATAATTTTCATTATTTTATATATTTACATCCCATGATTTATGAATAAATGTTAATAAGTTAGGTATTCAAAGCTGTCTTTTACATCTACACAAGGTGAATCTTTAAATAGTTTTAATGATTTCTAACTTGGTTGATGAAAATGGTGGTTATATATGTATTATATAAGTCTTAAAGTTCATAAAAATCCACCCCTCACCATTAATTAACATGTGTGATATCAAATGAGTAATTAATCTCCATTTTGGAGCAGTTGTAAGTTGCACATAGTGGTTTCTTGATGATGAAGAGCCTTCAATGCATGAATTTAGAAGTGAGTAATGGTTTGAGATTGGATGGTGGGATATTTGGGATAAATTAAATTATTATCTAAGATAAACACATATATAAGTCATCAAGTGATCAATAAAATCCTTCAAAGTCTTATTTTTAATGTGATTGCCATGCATAGTGTGATCTCTTTTGTAAGTGTGAGTAGGGCATCATTATGATAGCTATAGAAAACCATAAGGTTATATTAAATAATGAATTATATTAAAATAATATCCATATTATATGATATTGGATTAATTATCCTCACTAAGTTATACTCACATAACCCAT
This sequence comes from Torreya grandis, assembly GCA_037957365.1. Classification (NCBI taxonomy): domain Eukaryota; kingdom Viridiplantae; phylum Streptophyta; class Pinopsida; order Cupressales; family Taxaceae; genus Torreya; species Torreya grandis. Next base: position 284,095 of record JARHVA010004701.1, on the reverse strand, counting down.
TCTCATCTTTAGCCCTTGATATATGCTCTTATTTGAGCACGTATAGACCTCTTTAAATTGTCAGAGCTTATGACTATTGGGATAGGATGTTGAAGTATAGAGGAGAATTGGATGTTGGGATAGAAAATTAATAAACATTTAATATAATATTATTCATAAATATCATGATAAATTATTAAATATTGAGAGAGTAGGATAAAGAGGATTAGACTCACTCCAAGATGAAATCAGCCATAATACCTATTGACCACACAAGACTATGTTGGTAAAAGTGAGTAAAACACTAAATTTATGGTGGTGGATTGTTGTGTATAGAGTAATATAATTAAATTATTTAATTCATGTTGTTTAGATATTTTTAATTATTAATACAATCAGGAGGCTAAAACATGAAATAATGAAAGAAATGGCTAGGCCTAAAACATAGATCTACATGCCTAACTATAAATAGAGAAAAAGTTGAGTATCAATCCTATTTTAAAGTGTTTTAAAGGTTTATAGAGTGAAATTATATTTATAAACCTTATATAAATTATTATAAACATTTATAATTTGGGATAAGATTGTCATGAAGGAAAGAACTCATCTCTCACACAATCAAGAACCCAAAATTGCCACCTAGAACCATGAGAAAACAAAGGAAGTTGAGTTGTGGATGGTTTTTATAGGATAATCAGAGGTTAATTAAGGGATGAGAGTCATATTTAAATATTTTTCCATGAATCCATGAAACCTTAGGTTAAAAATAAGAGTATAATGTCTACACTCTTCCTACAGGTAGATTTGAAAGCACCTATAGGCAGGGCCTTGATGAGGAGTGAAAGTGTGAGGAACCATGAATGAAAGTGAAGTTTAGGATTTAAAAAAAGTTATATTGACTTTTTTTATAAAATTTCTTAGTATCCATGGAATGATGTAATCCTCTAAAGTAAATTAGGCCTAAATAGGTAGTTACATGCCTATACATGGAAATTAGAGAGAAATTACACTTTTGGGAGAATGATGAGGATTTTAATCCTAAGAGGATTTGAATAATTATGTTAAAATATGGTTAATGGTGTATAAACTTAGATAACCAATAATAATTCAAAAAAACTAGACCTCTAGGGTCAAACTAGCTAAAGAGCTTACAAACCCTACTACTATGAGTGAGAGGTCTACAGATAGTATGGGGAGTTTCAAAAGTATATAAAATATATTAAAATGTAAATATATGTGTTATAGGCCTCATAAAAGTTTTTGGATCCAATTTAAGTCATTTTCACATCAATTACATTCAAATATCTTCTCTCAACCTTAGTTGTAAGGTTTTGAGTTCGAGAGGCACTTTATTCATTTGTGAGCACCAAGAAATAGATGAATGGGGTTGTTATTTATTAAGGAAGGTTAAAGGAGGTTAAATAATTAAAATTATTATATATTTTTTTTTAAGTTCAATCCCTCATGGCCATGAATAATTGTTAAGAAGTTATGCATCCCTGAACCCTTCTTAAACCATTCATTATGACTTGATGAGAGCACAAGCCTTGGTAATGACTTAAGATGTGCTTGAATAACTATTTAAGTTCTCAGATGACCTATATACACCAAATTTACCATGAATAAACACCTAGCTAGCACATTTGAAGTACAAAATGTATAAATTTGGCCCAAGAATGATTGTTATAGGCCTAAACATGATAGTTTTAGAGCGTTTCTCATATAGTTAGTTTGGGTAAGGTATAATAGGGTATATATATGATAGGATAAATATTATAATATGTTTATATAGTGTCATGACAAATATTTATAGTGACTAAAACATCTCTTTGAGAGTTACGACACATAGTGTTTTGACCAAGTATGCTACCAAAAGCTCTAAGAGACCTAATGCAATTGGGTAGTAGTACTTGAAAGTGGTTTGTAGGTTTGAACTATGAGGATGAGATATAAAAATTTTAAAATATAATATAAAATATGGTGATGGCGCTTAAACAAAAATGAGACCTAGAGTGGTAGAACTGGCTTGTTTCATGACCTATTGGATGAATTAGGCTCTTGTACTCAGGTTATAATTTCATATCATATTAGCGACACTTGGACCTTAGCCCTTAGCTTCAACACAATTAGAGAAATATGGAGGCAGCATGGAATTCAAAATGTTAAAGGAATCTATTTTTAACTACCTCTTCAATAGGTGGAATTGTAACTCCTTGATTAAATGACTAGGCTACCTTGTCATGATGGCCACTATACCTCTAAGGCAACACATGAAAAGAGTTGTGGGCTGATTATACCCCTCATTCATGTTTTAAATTTCTTTATTTATGAACAAGGGTCATAATTTCCTATCTTACACACTTCCACAACACATTCTTCCTCTCTTTCCCTCACATGATTTATAAATGTAGCCTTAATTAGCATTGTATAGATCCTTTAGTGGAGTATGGTGAAGCCTTGCCCTTATGAAAACTTTTTTCTACCTTTGAACATTAAATATATATTTTTTATATCATTCTCATGTGTTTTCAAGTAGTGTTATGGGTAGTGTGCAAGCTCCCTTAATTTTTCCCATTTCATACCTAGTTATAGGTTGGTTTATCATCTTTGTAGGTCATATGGAGTGTGTTGATGGAATTACATTAGCCAAGTGTGGAGATTGATTCACTAGTGTCTCTTAATAAACCTCTCAATCAAACCCTATTTGTCCCTATTTTTGTTCTCACCTCCATATTGAAATACTTATGCTTAGAGACCTATTATGAGTTGGTGTAATAGGTCCAACTTATGCTCATGTTCATAGTGTAGGATAAGCAGGTGATGGATGTTCATGTTGGTGAATCACCTACCTTATCTTAGGTTTTTTTCATGCAATATTTCTATCCCTTTTCATTTCCAAGAAATTAGTTTAATAATTTGATTCTAGATGATGCATTATGGGAGCTAGCCCCAAAACTAGAGGTTCACCTCACTAAATAGGCTACCCACACCTAGAGGTGATCTCGTTATATTAGTTGGATGAGTTAGGGCTGAAACACCTCTAACTCAAGGGTTAAATCTAGACTAATAACACTCAACTAATAATATTTGTCTAAAATATACATCTATTGCTAGAGTGGACATATGTTACCTTGTAATCTTGGCTCTCAGCTAGTCTTGATCACTCGTGATTACATCATACTCAACTCTAAAATTATATTTATATGAGATAATTTATCATATTTAATGGTGTCTATTATATTTTGATAAAATAAAGAAGCATGCTCACCAAATATGTCTATGGCATGCTAAATAAATCCCTAGAAACTAATTCACTTATCACATGTCTTGTCAAAACTTGAAGACTCACCTCTATGATAGTAGTACAATACTTGTTATCTATTAAAAATATAATACATAATATAAATTATAACACTATAAAAATTAAATAATAACTATACAACACACACACACACACACACACACACATTTATAAGAGTAACACGAGGATCAAAAATTGTTTCCCCAACCACATATCCTCCTCCACCATCTACCTTTGGGGCACTCTATATCACAATAGAAAATAATATGGACCACCCATGTTATCAACCATCATGTATATGCTTGAATACACCCAACATCATTTACATTAGGAATATGAATAATAGGCTCCACATTAGTCAAAGGAATGGGTGATTTATCATCTACACTAGGTTAGCCTCACTCACCCTCATGTCTCAAATCTCTCACAAATTAGCTCCATAAAATGAGTGCTAAGGGCACATCCTGTCTAATCCCAAATTTGCATGTAACACACTTAAACTAAATTAATCCTAAACATTTAGACAATGATCATGAAACCAACTACTCACATGAATCCACCTAAAATTTAACCCTTCCTTAGGCTGACCTAGAAATCCTTTTTATTATCTCCACACAATAAAATATACTACCAATTGGTCAAGAATCTAATGAAACTCCATAGTGCCACTATGTAAAACATGTGAAATACTAACCCATTTATATAAAAACAATTATGGATGTGCCCACCATTACAAGGCATACCTATAAATTATATCACCAAAATATGCTTATAATATCAATAATTTAATATTATGGATAAGCCTAGACCACCACTAAAACCCTCTCATATGAAGTGATGAAAGTCCCTGTATAGATTATCCAACACCATATGTCCCAAATAATACATAATAACATGCTTATTTATATCCTAAAAAATGATTCGTTGTGTATGAAATGGACACATCACCACCATAAATAATAATAAATGATGCTAATAATGCACATAAAAATCTAGACACATGTGGGCCATTCAAAAGTACAAAATTTGAAAATAAAATAGTGGTATTTCTAGTAGCATATCTAGCACCCCTAACATGTCTATAAATATACTAGTAAGCATGTTATATCTATGTATACTCAATGCCACCCCTTAATGTTTCACAACTGCCAACAACATGAAGTATTAAAATCTTCCAAACATCCTTGAGTGTCACATTTATCTCCCTTATGGGTAACCAAAACATTAAAGTATTAAAATTCCACCACTCTAATAATGTTATCATCATTTTCATATCATATGAAGTCACATCTAATCGACCAATATAACCAATCCCAACCAAATCAAGTGTGTCCCTCTATAAATCACTCAAGGGAAATGCTTTTATGATCTCCATCATATATCCAATCCTAAACTCTTGTGTTCACATGTCTACCAATGATCACAAAAATATGAAATTCTAGACATGTAAGTTAACATTTAATGTAAAAAATACACTTATGATGACTCTTTTAACACACTTAGCTCATGACTTATTCCATAGCTTTTTTACCACTTTTCTTCACTTTACACATGGATGACTCATTCTTTTAAGAAAACCAATGAACCTAGATTGCCCTTATTCCTTAATAAAATTAGTTTAGGGTCACCCACAGGCTATTTTTGGTACCTAAATTAGATGTTTTTGATCCTTGTATAATAGCACCCTAATTAGACAACAACATATTGTTGTCATCTAAATCCACTACTCTTGCCCTCCCACCTAATAATATTTAATTTTGAAAATTAAAATTTATGATATTTGACCCATAATTTTAGCAAGCCCCATCCAAAATAATTCCAAAAATATCACTATAAATCCACTTTTCAAACCATTTTCTACATAAGAGGTTTCCACACTAAAAATCACTAGAATTATAATTGTACATTGAGAGAAATTTCTTCATTTCTCCCTATTATAATTACATAAAACCTAATATCCCTAAGATAAAGTTTAAATGCACTTCCAAGGTTATAATTCACAATTTAATAACTTAATTATACCATCATTACACCAACATATACCATTTTTCACTAGTATTTCACACACACACACCATATCATGGGATAACTACATGGAGTTTTATCTTTATTTGGAGTATTGGTATGTAGCTAAGGCTCAACATAAAGGGTGTTTAGGTAAATAAAGAATTAAATTGATAACCTATTTTTACTTTTTTATTTCATTCATATTATTATGACATTGATCTAGGGTTTCAATTGAAGAAGGAGATACATAGTGATTTTTGTAATAGATCAAAAGCTCCTGATAGTCTAGAAAACACTTAGGAAAAGGCAAACCTATCCCAAAAAAATTAGATCTCTACTACCTATCAGACATCGACACTCTCTATGGAAAAAAAACACTATTATATTATACATTTACATTTATCTTGTCCTATATCCCCACCAACTCTTATTCTAAGTCTACACTCTATCAACATAGTCTCTTTTCTAGTTTCAACTCCAAAATTATCTACATCTTAGTTTTCCATATAAGTTTTTGATATCATTTGTACTTTACATATTTTTTATATTTAAAAATTTATTAAGTTACAATTTAGTTTGTGTCATTGATTTCATATTTAAGGCATTATTATTGTGCACAATAGTTTGAATAATTAGGGTATGTCATTTTCCTATTTCCCTAAATTCAATAAAACATATTGGTGAACCTATATATTTTATGAATGTTGAAAAACCCTAACCATAGATGTTGCTATGGTTTATATACTTAATTTTTTATTTATAAAATATGTCCCAAGGTTTTTAGATCTTATAAATTATTTAATAATATAAATATTTTATGTTTTTATTTCACATTATATGCACTCTAAAATTTTATTTCTACATATCTTAGAATAATTTATAGATTAAGTGGTATTCCCATTTAGAATACTCAAATTCATTTTGATAAATTTCATAACATGGATAAGAAAAAGTATACCCAAACCTTTAGATGTTAATATACACTATTAGAATGTAGAGGTCAATGAAACTACTTCAGAGTATGAGCAATATAATCAAGATAACATACATCCTCAAGATGGAAACCAAGATATACTCCTTCCTATAAGTGGTGAAAAAATATAATTCAATAAATAGGAAGTTGTAAATATATTTAGAGAAAGACTTTATGAAAAACCTCTTTATCATCCTAAAAAAATTCAAACACTTTTGGATATAAAAAGTGTAATGATGGCACAATAATTTGATATTTATACTCCATTAGATATAAAATTTATACCAATATTTAATATGGTGGAAACCTAATGGATTATATAGATTAATATGCCAATTCCTATTTAATCATTAGGAACACAACCTTTGGTAAACACATAATATTCCTCTACTGATGTAAAATTGCTTATGCATGAGATTCAATCTATGAAATCTAAGGTGTTACATATGGAACAAGTGCTTTGAAACCTAATCAAACACTATATTCTCACATTTTATTGACAACACCATTGGAAAAACATATAACAATATATCCTTTACTTATAAGTTTTATGTAACCCAATATTGCACTATATGATGGAAAAGGTGACCCTAAACATCATCTCATATCCTTCCACACAACATGATTTGACTACGTATCTAATGATAGGTTACTGACTAAGTTATTCTAAATGAGTCTAAAATAATATGATATACATTGGTTTTACAATTTACCTCATCAATCGGTTCATGATTTCAATCCATTAGTTGATATGTTCCTAGCACATTTTTCAATCAATATCAATGAGAATATTTCATATGCTTAGACAGCTCAACTAAAATAAAAATCTAATGAGTATATCAAAAAATAAGTCTTAAGATATAATAATATGTTATCTAAAATATAAATTCCTATGGTATATAGAGAATTAAAATATATTTTAAAATGGAGTTTGCTTCCACCCATACATGAGTCCATCATGTTTAATAAGTTTATCTCATTCAAATATTTTTTCCACACAATCAAAGAAAGGAAAATCAAATTATTGGCAATGAATAAGATTAAAAATAAAGACAATTCAGATTCCAATATAAAGATTTCAAATAAGACACCATACAAGGTGAGGCCAACTAATAATAAAAATGCTTAAAAATAAAAAATACATGAAGTTTCAAAACCCATTCCATGTATCATCTTATCAACTCTTCCAAGGAGATAGTTTACCAATATACTAGAAGCTCCACATATTGTCCTCAAAACACTATTGGATTTAAATCTCATATCTCTCCCTCCTATTAAATAGGTTTGTGTGAACAATCCTATTATAAAAGGTTTTGATCAAAATGTTTTTTTGGGATTATTATTGGGAACCAAGTCCCACTAATAATAAATGTATCAATTGAGGCATAATATTTAAGATTTGATATATGAAAACATCATTGATGTGGTCACACAAAAAGACAATTCAAAAGTGTAACCAATTGAAATAAAAGCAACAAAAAATTTTAGCGATATTTTTCCTAAGCATAAAAATAATGAGATAGTAGACACACCATGATTGAATTATGCATACAATGCACAACCTCCACTAGTTTATTACCATTCTCATATAGAGGTGCCACATAATTTGAATGACATCATTAATACCAACCATACTTCAATGCCATCTAGGCCACACATCATATTTATAGAGCATGAGATAGTATACAATGACTTAGATTTTCACTCTTAGTTCATTCAAGTTCACATTTATCACTAGCCCATTTAGAGTATCATGATTGATAATTGTTCAAGTGTGAATATGTGTAAAATTACACTTCTTAATCAACTTGGATACACATATCAAAGTCTACTTCCCACCACCATGGTAATAAGAGGATTCAATAGTCACATTTAGAGATCCATCGGTGATATTACTTTACCATTAAATGTTGGTCTAGCACATGTGGCCACCATATTTACATTAGTAACTAGTGAAAGTATCATCAATATATTATTGGGATGTCCTTAGATTTAGTATATTAGGGTTATTCCTTAAAAAATTCATGTGTTTAAAGTATATCTATGTTAATTATGTCATTAAAATCCAAGGTATCTCATATCATTACCCCTTATCACATAAAAATATGAATCCTATAAATAAGATTTAAGTTGAGACACCTGAAAAGTTGTAACCTACTCATATATTTACACAATAGATATATACCATTCCATATAAGTCTATCCTTGAAATTCCACTTCAAAAAAATATTTATCACAAATTATAGAGATCCTCTCTCTACTCCTACACATCCTAAATGGATATTATAGGGAGCTAAGGGTATATCACATAAGGCATCAACACAATATTTATACACTTCATGATGGGTTCTAAAAATATCTAGAATTCATCATGCTAAATGATAACCACAATATGATAGTGAAGATTATGGTACATAGGTTAATCAATATTCAAATTATACATTTACCTCAATTTAATCACATTAATAAAACCATTTCCATTCATGAAAGGTTACTATTCCTATCCTAGACACATGGCCCATTTATTGTGAGTCCATTGCATGACTCGTTGGTTAGTATAATTATCTCAATTTTTTTATTTTTAATTTACATATGTAAAAAAATTAAAAATTTAAATACTCCAAAAAAAATCAAAATGAGGACCTATACATGATTATGTTTAGTTTATTTACATCAATTAATTTGTGTAAAATTATTTAGTACTTATTTTTATCTAGTTTCATATCATATATGCTTCTAAAGTGTACATGAGTGAGTGCATAACATATAAGATGCCATCCCTAGACACATTTGTAGGTTATTTCACTATCTCAAACTTAAAAAATTGCAAATAGACAAGAGCATCATATTTAGATAGGAGTGCATTGCATCATTGTCTTAGTCCCCCATTCTTGTCCTAGTGACCATAGTTTATCAGTTCTTATATCTAAACTAGAAACATGCCTCTTTCATATTGTCTATATATCAAAAATCTCACTAGGGGCATATTTTATACATGTTTTATCCTTTTTTGACTATCCTTTATTGTTCATACCTAAATAATTTATATGGAATAACATATGATAATATTACTTACTTACTAATACATTGATATCTTATTAGTTACCTAAACTATTGAATCTACTAGTGTTATTAATTAATTATGTTGATCAACTAAATGTATTCATGCATGTTTTTAATATTTTGTTTCCTACTTCATGTCTCATGAGTATTATCTAATTATCTTGTGGACATTTTAACATTTCATTATGTGTTTATCTAAGCATTCATTATATGTTTCTATTTGAGTGAGTGACATTTAAATGTGCCCATTTAATGTGACCCTTGGCCTTCTATTGGGTGTTTTGTGTGCTTTAAGTGTATTATTTATTTGTGTGTGTCATGTCCATGACACTTTTTTGATTAGTTTTGGGAGTATTTGATGCCATGGTGGACATCACACATCTTATTAGTCTTTTAATGCCATGGTGGATATTGTGCATCTCCCCCTAAGAATTTATATTAAAGTATTAGTACTTAGTTTTGATCACTTATATGACTGCAAAATTGCACATTTATCTTGAAAATTTCACTATGTATGTTTATTTATACATGAATATAACATTACTATTATGCTCAATTTATATATATGATGATGCTTTTCTCCTCCATATTATCACTATTACTCAGATTTACATATTTTACATAACATATATCACATAAATTTTTATTTTGAATTAATTTATTGTGTAGGATCAACAATCCAAATCAAAAAAGGAGAAATAAATAGTGGATTGTCTTAGATATTAAGCTCCTAATATTTAATACATAGGCATAATTAGGCATAACTCACATATTAGATCATAAAACATACCCAAATATCACACAGGCCATAATTTTTAACAAGAGCACTACATTTGGACAAAGGCACACCTGATTGTTGTCTAAAATAGGGAGATATTATCCAAGTAGGTATAAATAATCACTTTTATAATTTATCATAATCTCAGGAAGTACATAATAGTTAGTAATAGGCTTAAAGTAACACTTTTTAGAAAAACTCGTAAGTTTGTCTTAGATTTGCTTAGTTTGGGAGCATCACATGTGGCATGTGTTATAGGTTAGCACAAAATTATGTTACTCATAATTTTAGTTTTTATTAATCAATATAAAAATCTATATCCACTAGATATCATATTAGTGGCATGTGCATGGCATATGATTTCCTCTTTACTTAGGTTTTCACTAGTTTCATAGATGGAAACGGTAATGTTTGTCATTATACATGATTTATACACTAGATCAATATTATACCAACCTTTTGAACTTATTTTTCACTAGAATTGAGACTTATTCCATCCTCAATAGTTGATTCACCCTTTTGTACTAGTTTTTACACCAAAATAATCCATTAGAATTCATACATGGATTCAAAACTACTTCACTACTTTAGGTATGCAATGATGGAGTTAAGAAAACCTTTATTTCTTAATCACACTCTACTATTAATTATGATTAGGTCATACAGAATCCAATCCAAGGTATTCAATGCAAATGAAATCTCCAAGGGTCCTACCCTCTATAGTCATTAGTTTTACACTAGGAAATCTCAATGATTTGCATCCCAAATCAGGTGTATCCATTCCTTGTTATTATATTTATAAATTTATTATCTTTACTTATTGATAGTCATCTTCAGTAAGGTCTAATTTTATACATGTTTGATTTCAAGTTCATGATAAGAAAAAATAAATGTTATGGCCTACATTAAATATTGTACTTCATAGGTAAGTTTAAGTACATAATTATCCTTTTACTCTATTACTTTCAATTTTATACATTAATAGAATAAAAAGGGGGTGTTAGAACATAACTATCTACTAAGAGGGGGCTGAATCTATAGATTAACTAAATCTAGTCCTTTAATCCTTATAAATAAAATTTAAAAGCATATGTAGATTAAAATATAAATGTAGATATCACATAAACACACAAATACACATGACACTAGATTTATACGTAGAAAACCCAAAGGGAAAAACTATAGTGAGAATAGCTATTAGAATCTACTATTCAAATCCATCCTTACAGTCAATGCCTCACTTGAAAAAACCTTACTAGTTACACTTTTAATAGTACTAACCTTAAGGAGACACCAATCCCCTAGTTTAAGAGCACCAATTTTAAGTAAGCACCAACTCCCTAATTAAGCACCAACACAGCTTATCCTCACTAGTTACAATGTTTAAGGGAACCAACCCTAAGGAGACACCAATCCTCTAACTGATCATCAACTTAGCTTGTTTGATGGAACCAACCAATTAGATCTATGGATCTATAACTCCAGTATAAAAAATAGATTCATAAATGAATCTAATTTTTTTCTCTCTATTACAAGTCTAATCTATAAATGATCATTATCTACACATTATATCTATGTGCCTTTATCCTCTCTACCCCTCTCTCTCTATGTCTATATATTTTCTATTTGAAACTATCCAACTACACTAGTAGCTTTAGCTTCAACAAAAACAACATCTGATAGTATCTTATATATATATATATATATATATATATATATGATGTAGGGCTCCATATCTTCTATGTGTTCACACTCAGACTGCAATACATCATGCCAATTTTGGACTCTAGTTCATTATGACTTGGACTGTAAGTTTTCCCATGTCTTTATTCCATGCATCACATTGTAATTTTAGGTCTCTTTACTATCTATAACATATGTTAGACTCAAGTTTTAATGCATAGGCTATTTAATGTAGATTTTATCAACTAGAAAGATTAATCTTGTTATTTATGTTGAGATATAGAGCTTATATGCAAGTTCTTGCATGTTTCTCCACTTGATCATTGGAATTTAAACACTTTAAATACTAGCCTTTGATCTCTTTATTTATGCCATCTCCAAGCTCTCTTGCTCCATTAGATCTTTATATAACTGCTAAACTTTAATTTTCCACTCTTTAAAATGCATTCATTGATCTTTAGATTCTAGGTCCCATATGAAACTAGATATTTGAACTTCTATAAAATTTACCTTGACTTGGTCATTAAAATTTGAGCTCTTTATCCCATCTCACTAATTCCTATATCTTTGGTCACTTTCACTCCATCAATATTCTCTAACCTACTTAGTCTTTAACATACCATTATGTTAATAAACATTGATCACTTTATTCCATTTGATTCCACTTGATTCATTCAATATACGTTATATGAAAATCTGCTAACTATTAGATATTTTAAAAAGCTCAATATTTATATCTATCCAACCTTCAAGGATATAACACTTGACATGATTGCATGCCTTTTGTACATAGCTATCAGTTCCCACTATTGAGACATTTAGCATCCTCACATTGCTTGTTGACCTTTTAACTTTAAACTACACCATAGATTAACTTTCTAGGCTCCATGATTGTGACAGTTGTCACTTGCATGTTCACTCAGAGATATTTTTGACAATTTAACTTCATCACACTCTATTATATTACCAATGTTTGATTAAATTCCAATAATTAATCTTATAACTAACTTGATCATTAACTATGTCAAGATTATACTCATTGGGTCTCTATCTAAAAAGCTCCATGAATGTGACACTTGTGACTAACGTGTTTACTCAAAGGAGAATTTGATAATTTGAATTTAATTCACTTCATTGGATCATATACATATGATGAAGAAATAGATTTTGATCAAGATTAGACATAATATAAATTCTAAGACTTGGGAAATATTAAGTCCTTTGATCACTACTTGAGCCTGTAATTGCTAGGTTAAGGGGCAAAATTTATAATGATAATAAAGGCTTAAGTTATAAATTAATCTACTGGCTCTAGGCTATATCCAATCATCATCAAAATATAAATTTCCTATTGATTCCATGAGATAAACCCTTAAGGGTTTATTGAGAAACCCTCTCTAGTTTGAGAGAAAAGATAATTCAATTTTGAGCCCATTCCTTCTCAATTGAACTTACAGTCCATATATTCAAGATGCTCATGAAAACCCATAATAGATATAGTATATGTTTCTTTTTTAAATACCCATATATGATCTTTGTAAAACCATGACAAATTTTCATGACCTTGTGCAGATTTTGTCAAAGTATGGAGACCATTTCATTTTGCTTGGAAGGTTAACTTTTCACTTGCATAACTCTTATTGAACTTAGTCAGATGGCCTAAAAATTAGCACATATGATCCTATTACATAGGGGATTCCATCCATATATCCAATTGATCTTGAAGCCTTCATAGGTGTAATATATGTCTTCATAAAAATGCCTTTGAGCTTTTTCTTTCAAACTACAAATTTAACTATGTTGGAAAAAATTGTCAAAATACCTTGGAGCCCTACTTTGCTCAAGCATATCTTCTATCATGCTATGTAATAAGACCTAATATTTAACACATATAAACAAGGCACAAAAATGAAGAAACCCATATGATCATTTTATCCTAAAACCTCCATGTGTGAAAATTATAACCTCATCAATATGCTTACTTGGATATGTTTAGCCCTTTTTGCAAATTTGGCCAAGTGTTGGAACTTAGTGAATTTTGTCCAAGAAGCCAACTTTGCATCCCCATATCTTTAACTATGCTTCATTTTATGTCTTCAAATATAGTGCATAACTACTAGGGACTAATGTGATCACAACCATGTGACCATCTCCCCCATACTTGTTCATATGTGGTAATGGTAATGTCATAAAAATGTTGTCTCATCTATTCTGTCATAAACCCAAAATGTTTAGATGATCAATGTGAAAAACCAAATGAATTCTAATCATGCACATAAGCATTATAATCATTATTGACCTATTATAAGCTCTTTTTCATATCTTATAATCACCATATACAATCCTAAACATCAATAACATGCTCATAATGTCCCTTTTGACATCAATGAAAATCATATTTCTAATATTCTCCCCCTTTTGTCATTGATGGAAAACTAAATGCTCTGATATTTTAATACTTAAATCTTTCTCTAGTATTGCTTGCATTGGCTTTTGATGAGTATGAATTGAATATATTCATACCATACTTGTTCCCCCTTAGGCAATGACACATTTACCTAATACTCAACTTGGACACTTACTCTACTTCTTTGATGTTTGCACTTTTTGCTCCATAATTTTGTAGAGAACATTTTGCTCTTCTTCTCCTATAGAGAGCATTTTCACTTTTTCTCCCCCTTTTACATTAGTGAAAAAGGGACTATTTATTAATGTTTATCAAAATATTCTCCCCCTTTATCATATAAAAGAGTTTGTCCAAGAATATGTAACCATTAACTCATTAGAAATTTTCACAACATACATACCTAAGTTACCTTTTCACTTCTTCTTCCAAGAATTAATAAAGCTTTTATGGTCCTCACCCTAGACTTAGACTCTATCACTAATAGCTAGTGATGTGATATAAGAGCTTCCATACATGATTACTAGTCTTCTCTCTCAGTCTCTTATTATTTTTTGATCCTAGGACTTGACCAATTATAAAGCTCTTTTACTCTGAGCCTTCTTGATCCTAACAGACTAAAAAATCTAGCTCCCCCTTGCTCCATGCTCCATCTTTGCATCAAAGGCCTACCTATATCACACCATAACTTCATTTAAAAGATGTATATAATCATTTTACACATGTTATCTGAGTTTGGTGACCCAAATTATTTTCACAACCCAAGATACAAAATGTCAAGGGTTTATTGCATTAAAACCCTTATGCCAAATAAATCTACAAACAATATATATATGAGATGTACTCCAACAATATCATTATGTCATATTGAAACACTCATTCTATCCTTGTTGACACTATTTACATAATACTTAACTTGGTTTGATCAAGTCATCATCTCAACCTACTTGAGTTCACATTTGTAGCACACATCACTTCCTTCTCCATTAACAAGGGTCTCTTATGAATAATAAATAGAGACAACTTACTTCACAATGTCCCAGAACAATGTGAAATTAGGAGTTGCCCATAACTCATCATATTCCTTCTCCTCCTTTGTCATAATATGATTTTTGTTCTTCTTCTTCTTAATCCTGAGAGAAGTAATATGCTCATCCATTACACTATTCTCCTTTTATTCTGTGATTGGGTTAACAATACATGGATACAATATGGATTCATGACATACCTTTTCATCTAAAGTATCTTCCTTGCATTCCAAATTCTCATCACTAAGCATAGAATATTGATGTTCTATGTATGAAAGTTTCTTAGTAATAGTAGGATGTTCACTTGAATTTGTATTCACTTCAAAACTAGCCTCAACCAATACCTTTGTTGTCTCCTTGAGTTTGGTCTTCTCATTCTCAACATGAGTAGGCATTGAGAGCTCTTGACATTCTCTAACCTCTATAGCATTGGCTTAATATTTCATTTTTCATACATGTTTGGCTTTTGTATATGTCTTATTTTTCTCTTTATTAGAGACTTGTGAACCTTTGTTTACACTAAGAGGCATACCTTTCTTCTTACTTTGTACTTTTGGTCTTTCAAAGCTTGTTCTATAATGTTTATCTGTGTGACCAAAATTATTTCAATTATAACACATTACATATATATCTAACAAGGGTTAAAATAAATTTTTTCTTACAAGATTGGTTCTCCTTATAGGTACAACTCTAAAATTACTATCCCTATGACCAAAATGGTTATAGCTATAGCAATAACCATAAAAAGATAATGAATACCTAGTTATAGCTTTTCTTTGTGTAGGATGGAGATTTATTCTCAACTCTTTCTTCTTCAAGTTATTTACCCTTGTGTAACCATATGCATTAGTTTCCTTTGTCTTTTCCATCTTCTTTGAGTTTGTAGAGATGGATTCATTATTATTTTTCCTTTCTTCAGGATTCTTTTTAGCTTTAGCCTTCTTCACATCAACATTGCTTGTGTTTGTCTTTGTATCCTTACAAGCTTTCTCTTTCTTTTCTCTTGATCCTTTTGCTTTGAAATTATGATATAACTTAGCTAATGTATTGGTTATAGGACTTTTTCCCTTTTCATAACCAAGACCAAATTTACCTTTTGATGGCTTTTGAGAGTTGATCAATTCATCAATAGTGTATAATCCTCCTATCAACTTTAGACCTTTGAATATTTATTATTTAGCCTTTTCAATCTCTTTTATAAAATCCACTATCTTTGATTTTAGCCTCATATAATCATTATATTTGAATTATAGTTCAATTTTGACTACATATTTTTTTCTTATAGCCTCTTTAACTTGAGTCTTAAGGATTACTATCATCTGATCAAAATTTTCAAGACTTTTGCATAGTTTTTCAATTTCTTTTTATCTAAGATTCTTTTTCTTTGAGTTCTCTTTTATTTTCTTATTAATCTCATTTAGAGCACATACGAGTTCACACTCAAGGTCCACTTCTTCTTTCTCTTCTTCATCAGAGTCTTCAACTTCTTCTTGATCTATATCTATAGAAGTTGATTCTAATTCCATGAATAGGGATTCATTTCCCTTAGTCACAAAGACATAGTCATGGCCATCATTTGAGCTATCACTATCATATAATGAGTCACTATCTTCTCTTATATACAATATTTTCTTATTTTTAAAGAAGTTCCTCCTTTTGGAATAGCGGGGCTTCATCCTTTTTCCATCCTCTTCTTGCTCAAAGTTATCCTTTTTATCATAAGGGCATTTAACAACAAAATGTCCTACCTTACCATAGTTAAAGTATTTAAAGGGTAATTTACATTTGTACTTTCCAGATCCTCTTTTCAATTTTATAACAAAGATGGATTCTTCTTCATTAGTCTCCTTAGATCTGGATGTAGATGCTTCTACTTTTGCTTTGTTGGATGCTTTAAATGTAGCTTCTCTCTTAAGAGTATCTTCTTCTCCCATTCTCATCTCATAAGCAGTGAAGATTCCATGGAACTCATCTATAATGATGTTATCAAGATCTCTTGCTTCCTCTATTGAAGAGATTTTAGAATCATACCTTAATATCAAAGATCTTAAGACCTTTTTGATAATGATTGATTCTTTCATTTCTTCTCCAAGGCCTCTTATTTCATTCAATATCTCATCTACCCTGAGAAGGTAGTATGCAATATTATCTTCTTTAGTGACTTTAAGACTCTCAAACATTTCTCTATATGTTTGTAGTTTGGCCTACTTTACCTTGTCATCACCTTCATAGATGTTCTTCAACTTGTTCCAAATATCTTATGCATTTTGATAATGCATCACTTTGACAAACTTTGATTTGGATAACTCATAGTGAATATCATTCTTTTCCTTGACATTGCTCTCATATTCCTTCTTTAAAGCCTAATTATTGGGAGTTGTAGCAGGGTATATATATCCATTTACCATAGGCATCCATATGTCAAACCTTGATGAAGATATATATTCTTCCATTCTTATGCTCCAAAACGCATAGTTTGATCCATCAAAAAGAGGTGCTTTGTTTGATGAAGATCCTTCTTGACTAGCCATTTAGTTCACTATTCTAAATTCTACTTGAGCTAATTAAGATTATTTCAAGGA
Source organism: Torreya grandis (assembly GCA_037957365.1). NCBI lineage: Eukaryota > Viridiplantae > Streptophyta > Pinopsida > Cupressales > Taxaceae > Torreya > Torreya grandis. Next base: position 266,297 of record JARHVA010004701.1, on the reverse strand, counting down.
ACCTTAGGCTATGATACCAATTATTGGAACACAACTATCTACTGAGAGGGGGGTGAATTAGTAAATCAACTAAAACTAATCCTTTAATCCTTTTAAGTCAAATTCAAAAGCATATGTAGATTAAAATATAAATGTAGAGATCACATAAACACATAAATACACATGACACCAGATTTATACATGGAAAATCAAAAGGAAAAAACCACAATAAGAATAATTGTTAGAATATATTATTCTAATGTAGCCTCATAGTCAATGCCTCACTTGGAAAAACCTCATTGGTTACACTTTTAATGGCATCGACCCTAAGGAGACAACAATCCCCTAGTTTAAGAGCACCAACCCTAAGGAGAAACCAATCCCATAATTGAGCACTAACTCAACTTGTCTAATGATACCAACTAATTAGATCTATGGAGATAAAAATCTAGTATAAAAAATAGATTCATAAATGAATCCAACTCTATTCTCTCTATTATAAGTCTAATCTATAACTTCTCATTCTCTACACATTATATCTATGTGACTTTCTTCCTATTTGACCCCCTCTCTCTATGTCTATATATGTATCTATTTGAAATAATTCATCTCTCTCTATTTTCAGCCTCTTCTTCTCCTCTCTACCCTCTAGTTATCTATCTATATATTTTCTATTTGACACTATCCAACCACACCAATAGCTTCAAATTTGGAAATAACAACTTCTGACAGTATCCTAGATATCATATATATAATAAAATGATCTAGGGTTCCATATATTTTATGTGTTCACACTCATACTACAACACATCATGTTAATTTTATACTCTAGTTCATTATGACTTGGACTGTAATTTTTCCTACATCTTAATTCCATACATCACACTATAATTTTAGGTCTCTTTACTATCTATATCATCTATTAGACTCAAATTTTGATGCACAAACTCTTTAATGTAGATTTTATTAGTTGGATCAATCAATCTCATTATCTATGTTGAGATATAGAGCTTATACATAAGTTCATACATGTTTCTTCACTTGACCATTAGAATTTAAAAACTTTAAATAATAGCCTTTGATCTCTTTATTTGTGACATCACCAAGCTCTATTGATTCATAATTTTTTTTATGACTGCTGAAATTTAATGTTCCACTCTTTAAAATGCATCCATTGATCTCCATTTCCTAGCTCCCATGTATTGTTAGATATTTGAACTTGTACAAACTCTAACTTGACTTGGTCATTAAACTTTGAGATATTTATGCTATGTATGTATGGGTATGATATATTAATGTATATGGGTTGATGAAGATGATAACATGTGGAACACATCCCCTTAGTTAGCTATATGGGTCTAATATATTAAGATAATAGAGTAACTTGTGAAGTTAGGTCATTGGGTAATGGTCAACCTACATTGGGATTATAAGGTTACCCATCCATTCTTATTTAGATAGAGGTCTATATAAAAGAGATGATTATCATTGTAAAGGTATCAAGAAAGTATTGAGTCTTCTATTATAAGAGGATATTGGAGTTTGTCCCCTCAAAGAGATATCATGGAGTTATTCCTTCCTAAAGGAGTATTGTATGGTATTTCCCTACCTTAAGGGTATTCTATTTATGCATTTATTAAATATTTGGACATCGTGGTCCACTAATATATATTTTTGTGTGTTGATATACATTATATTCTACATTATTTCTGAATATTATAAGTGTGGTTAATAACAAGTGGTATCAGAGCTTCAATTTGGGTAATTTATGTGGATTAAAACCCTAGATTTTTAGAATCATTAATATCTTTCAATCTATTGAAAATTTTTTCACAATTTTTTTACTATATATGAATAATATTACAAGGAGGTATTAGTAAAAAAATTGAGCCTATATGATCAATTTTGAGGGAGTTATTCATATTTTAGGGTTTGTACTCATTTTGTCTTATCTTCCAAAATATAGAAATTTTAGTCAATTTTTTACTGATGCTATATAATAGTATAGGAAATCTACAGATAAAATTTCAAATTTTTTGAATTTTTTGTAGTGAGCTATTGTGATTTTATGTGTTTTCATAGATTTTATCTATAGGTCAAAATTTATGGAAAATTTTCAAAAAATTTATATTGAAGTTCCACTATCACAAATATCAATAGCTATAGTCAAAATTTGGGACTGGTTTGATCAATTTTGAATGAGTTATTGATATTTTAGTGTATTTCATTAACCCTAGTTTTTTTTTGTGGATCATGAAGTTGTAAGTATTTTCAAGAGAGGATGATATTGATGCTAGAGAATGGTGGATCCTTTTTAAGGAGAATAATACTCAAACAATTTTTTCACAAACATGTTTATCTCTTTCATTGTTTAGGCCTACACAACATTGGTTTAATCAGTTGAGCTTTGTATAAATGTATTCTTCATGGGAAGAAATTGAATAAATCTTCCTAGATCGATGGGATATAAAAGAAAAAGAGGATGAAGAAGAGAGAAAATAATGATGGTAATGAATAAGATAATGAAGATGCTAAATCAGAAAAATCAATGGAAGAAATCATGAAAATGAGGAAGAAAATGCAAGTGATGATAAAGAAGAATAAATCAAGCATCATGATAATGAGGAAAATATAGATGGTATATAAGGAGAGGTATAGGATCTCAAAGAAGAATAAGAATTGGATGATAATGGTCCAAATAATTTGGCTCCAAATAAATTTGAGTTGATTTTTCAACTACATGGATGCAATCAAAATAAGAAGGTTGTTATGTCCATAAACCCTACCAACAAGTATAACATCATCAACATGAATGTGCCCAAACATCTACACGTTCAAGCAAAGAATATCAAGAAGGTTCAAGTAGATGGTGAGAATATTTTAATGTTTGAATATTTGAAGCTCATTATGAAACAATATGTTTTGAATTCATATTTTTATGCTTTGGATATGGATGATGTGGATATGGTTATTTTATATCCATGGTTATAGATTTTGGGAACAATCAGTATTAATGTTCAGAAAAAGTTCAAGAAGTTTTGGTATAGGAAAAATAAGGTCACTTTATAGGATATCATACTGGGAAAGGAACTAATAAAAGTCAAGGTAGATCATGAGGATGAGATTTAAATAGGTGATGAAGAGCATGAGGAATATTTAGATGACATAGATAAAAACACACTATAATTATAAATGAACACTTCATCTACTCAAGAGACAAAGAAGGAAAAGATGGAAGAGATAGAAGAAAAGGTGGATAATGTCAAAGTATTAGAAAAATTTGAGGTATATAGACACCCACATCATCATGAGAGGAAAAAATCATGGAACCAGGTGAGGGAATGCCATAACAATAATCATTTTGGCTATACAATAAATCAGATTTCCAATCACTATGGCTATGCATGGAAGCCAAGAAAGAACTACTATGGTCAGGTATGGAATCAAAGCAATGTAGTGGCCTATGGAACATGGAATGAATGGGGAAATCACTATGCATATGCATGGAAGAATACCTACTATGGTCATAAATGGAATCATAGTAGCACAATAAAATATGGTACATAGAATTAAAAGAGGAATAATTATGCATGGATACCAAAGTAGTATAATTATGATCATGAATGGAATTAGAGGAGCACAATGGAATTTTTAAATAATCTTGGAGAGATATCACCTATCAAGATCACATATGGATGGCTAGATGATCGATATTAGAGACAAGTGTGCAATGATTTGAAGCACCCTCATTATTTGGTTTCTTCTTATGTTTTAAGGATGACATGTGTCAAAGAGGGAAGGAATGCTATTTACCTAGGGATATGATATATTAATGTATATGGATTGATAGAGATCTCAACATGTGGCACACATCCCCTTAGTTAGTTATATGGGTCTAATATATTAGGATAATGGAGTAACTTGTGGAATTAGTGCATTGGGTAATGGTCAGCCTGCACTAGGATTAGGAGGTTACCCATCCATTGTTAGTTAGATAGAGGTCTATATAAAGGAGATCATTATCATTTAAAAGGTATCAATTAAGCATTGATTCTTTTATTGTAAGAGGATATTGGAGGTTGTCCCCTCGAAGAGATATTATGAAGTTATTCCTTCCTAAAGGAGTAGTATATGGTGTTGCCCTACCTTAAGGGTATTTTATTTCTTTATATATTAAATAATTAGAAATTTTGGTACACCAATATCTATTGTGTTGTGTTGATCTAGATTATATTTTTCATAATTTATGAGTATTATAAGTTTGGATCATAACACTTTATCCCATCTCACTACTTCCTATATCTTTGGATTGGTTTCACTTTGTCAATCTTCTCAAACCTACTTAGTATTTAACTTTATACTATGATGATAAACATCAATAAATTTATTACATTTGATTCCACTCACTTTATAAGATATATTTTATATGAACATCTGATAATTGTTATATCTTCTAACAAGCTTGATATTTACATATGTCTAACCTTTGAGGATATGACACTTGGCATAGGCTTGTGCCTTCAATACATAGCTATCAGTTCCCACTATTAAGACATTTGGCATCCTCACATTATTTGTTGACATTTTGACTTTAAACCACACCATAGATTAATTGTCTAGGCTCTATGATTATGACACTTGTCACTTGCATGTTCACTCTAAGATATTTTTGACAATTTGACTTCATCACACTTTGTTGGATCTCTAATGTTTGATTAAGCAGTAACTATTGATCTTCCAACTATCTCGATCATTAATTATGACAAGATTATGCTCATTAGGTGTCTATATGACAATCTCCATGAATGTGACACTTAGCATTAGCACATTTACTTGAATGAGCCTTTGATAATTCAACTTTGCTTCACCTTATTTAATAATCTACATATGATGAAGTGATAGCCATTGATCAAGATAGAACATAATATAAATTCTAAGAATAGGAAATATTAATTCCTTTGATCACTGCTCGAGCTAGTAATTTGTAGGTTGAGGGGTTAGTTTTTTAAAAATGACATAGACTTAAGTTATAAATTAAGCTATCGGGTCCAGGCTATAGCTAGTCACCATCAAAATAGAATGTGCCTATTGATGCCATGACATAAACCCTTAGGGTTTTACTAAAAAACCCTCTCTATTTAGAGATCAAAGATAATTTAATTTTGAGGGCATTCCTTCTCAATTAAACTTGTAGTCCATATATTCAATATTCTCATAAAAACCCATAACAAATACACTATCTATTTCTTTTGTAAACATTCATAGATGATATTTATAAAAGCATGACAACTTTTCATGACCTTTTGTAGATTTTGTCTAAGTATGGAGACCATTTCATTTTACCTAGAAGGATAACTTTACACCTACATAGCTCTTATCATACTTATTCAGATGGCCTAGAAATTAGCACATATGATCCTCTTACATAGGGGATTCCATCCATGTATCCAATTGGTTGTGAAGCCTTCATAGGTGCAAGATATGTCTTCACAAAAATTACTTTGAGATTTTTATTAAAAATTAAAAATTTGAATAAGTGTTGGAAAACACCATCAAAATACCTTGGAGCCCTACTTTACTCAATCATATCTCTTATCATGCTACATCACATAACCTGAGATTTAGTGCATATAAATTAAGCATAATAATTAATAAACCCATGTGATCATTTTATCCTAACACATCCATGTGTGTAAAATATAACCTCATCAATATGCTTACTTGGCTCTATTTAGCCCTTTTTTCAAATTTGGCTATGTTGGAACTTAGTGAATTCTATCTAAGTATCCAAATTTGTATCCCCATATCTTCAACTATATTTCATCGCATGTATTTAACTATAGTGCATAACTACTAGGGACTAATGTGATCACCACCATGTGACCAGATTCCCCATACTCATTCATGTGTGGTAATGGTGACATCAAAAAAATTCCTTCTCATATTTTTTGTCATAGACCCAAAATGTCTAGATGATCAATGTGAAGAACCAAATGAATTCCAATCATGCACACAAGCATTCCAATAATTCTTGACCTCTGATAGGATCCTTTGCATATCCTCCAATCACCATATATAATCCTAAACATTAATGACATGTTCATAATGTGCCTTTTTAAATCAATGACAACATATTTCCACTAAAATATAGACACATAAAATAACATTTAAGCTAAAATAATGCATTTTTGACCACCATTTTAACACACTTATCTCATGACTTATTTTAGGGCCCTTTGATCATTTTCCTTCACTTTCTGCATGCATGACTAATTTTTATAAGAAAACTAGTGACCCCATAATGTATCTATTCATTAGGAAAAGTAATTTAATCTCACCCACAAACTATTTTTGGTACCCATATATGTTGTTTTTTCTCCTTGTAAAATAGTAAACTAATTGGAAAGTAATGCATTACTCTTTTGTCTTGATCCACCACTCTTGTCCTCCCACCAAATAAAAACTAGTTTCTATAATTTGAATATATGAAGGATCAACCCATAATTTTATCAAGCACCATCTAAAAGATTCCATATATATCACTATAAAGCCACATTTTAAGCCATTTTTCACATAAGAATCTTCCATACTAAAAATCACTAGAACTCTAATTATATATTGAGAGTAAATTCCCCTATTCTCCTAATTATGATTACATAAAACCCTAGTATCTCTAAGCTAAACTTTGAATACACTTACATGGTCAAAATTCATGGTTTAAACCATTAACCACACTAGGATTTCACTATCATCTAGAATTTTCACCAATATTTCACACACACCATCATAGCATGGTATAACTACATGAATTTTGATCCATATTTGAAGTATTATTATGTAGGTAGTGATAAACATACGGGGTGTTGAGGTTAAGAAAAATTTCAAACACTAACTCCTTTTTATTTCATGATTGCATTCATTTTTTTTATTTCATTAAGATAGGGTTTAATGTGAATGAGGAGATACATAATGATTTAGGTGATGAATCAAAAGATTTTGTGTAGTCCACATATCATAGGGTAAGACAAACCTACGCCAAAAATTTTAGAGCTTTATTAATTTCTAGACATAGATTTTCCTTAGGGAAAAAAACACACTACTCTACCATCCAATTATAATTATCTTGTCCAAATTCCATTCCAACTCTTGTTTAGGGTCCACACTTAGTTAAAATAGTTCCATACTATTTTCAACTCTATAAATAGTCTGTATCTAAGTTTTATAGCTAATTTTAAGTTCTCAATTATACTTTCCATATTTGATATATTTCCATATTTATGAAGTTAAAAATTAGTTTGTGTCATTTATTCATATTTGTATAATTTTGGTTTTTCACAATAATGTTTCTAATTAGGGTTTAGAATTCTCCTAGTTCCCCAAATTTGATGAAATAAAAATAAAACTTGTAAAACTGATGCAAATATGGAAAAATAAAATAATGGAAATTTTAATATAAAAATTATTAAATATAGGTACACATTCAACTATAAATTTATGCAAACAAGTCCATAAAAACTTTAGAAAAGTCCATGTAGGGCCTAGATAGGAACCATTGTAGACCAGACAAGTTTGAAGAATAGAAAAAATCACATTTAAATGCATAAAAATATAAAAAATAAATAAATTTATAGTTCTAAAAGATGTAAAACAAAATGTTTTTATGTCATATAAGGGTGGAGTGGACTCATATTTTAGGGTAGTCTCCACCTTTTTTAAGTGTCTCAATCCAAGATATCTCTTTTGTAATATTTTTCCTCAACTAGAGCTCAAAAATCTCAACTTAGGAATATGAAAATGAATTACAAATTTATTTTCAACCAACTTATTTGTATGGGTTTAATTTTATTTTTCAAAACTTCACAACTAATCTCTCTCAAACATTTTTACATGATATCTTGAGTGATACTTATCGAACTTATTCCTTAATGGATGTGTTGGAATATATGAAATGTGTTATTACACATGGTAATATTTAATGCATTATAATATGTGAAATGTGTTATTCCACATGGAAATATTTACGTCATGCCTACCAACCATTTAAAAAATACCAAAATAAATGCTTATTTTCCTAACATGAATTTTTAGTCATATTCCTTACTATCACTAGATTCTTTATTTATAGCCATTGCCTTTAATAATCAGTAAAATACCCTTCAAGCATATTTATAAAATTAAAATTATTTTTCTTAAAATGGTCAATACCAATCTCTTAAAACAATAAATATATTAAATGTATTTAATTAATCAAATAAAAAATTGTTCAAACTTATTTATAATGTACATTTTATTTAAATAATATGAAATTAATACTCTCATTCCTTACACCGAAAGGGGCCATACACAGAGTTTATTACAAAAAATAAGCCATCATAGATAATATTTATGAAGTCTCTCAATTTTGGCATAATATACAGATTTTATAATGGTTCAAATTAGCCACAAAATATAGATTTATGCCAAGGGTATTATATATTTTTTATATATTATACACTCTAGTAAAAAGGTTATGGGTATATTCCATGTAGATGTAATTCATAAAGTAAATTAATAACATATAAAATAAATTTCAAAGATTCAAAGTAATTCTAAAATTATATGTTATTATAGAATATATCTTTTAGAGATTCAAAGTAATTTAAAAATCAGACGTGTTTATAAAATATAGGTTTCAAATATTCAAAGTAATTCATATATTATATACATGACAAATATCAACACATCAGTAGAAATTATGGTGATGCATGCCATGCATGTAGAGACTCAAGTAGATATAAATAGTTATGAGAATAGAAATTATATATTTCACATACAGTCATAGTTAAGCATATAGAAACATGTAATTATTTATCATTTAACACATATTCAAAAGACATGATAGTGATACATGAAAACAATTGCATTTTTAAAATTTCAAATAGGCATGATGCTAGTTCATGCACATAAATACATTTAAAAAAAAGTGGGGGGGGGGGGGGGGGGGGGGGTATTTTTAAAATATTAAAAGGTGTGATATTGGTTCATGCACATAGTCAAAACTCAAAGGGTATGATATTAATTCATGGACACATACAATAAAATATAATACAACTTTACATTTTCAATGGAATTTGGTTGTTATTTCAATTTAAAATGTATCACTAATGTGGTCATGATGGGGGCATGAATATTATTCATTCTATTTTGATCATGCAAAAATAATCCAGATCCATTTGTAATATTATTATTCATTCTCTAATGGGTAATGTATGTTTGAGTCTAAATACACTCAATATCCTTGTCATTACCTTTATTAAACCCATTGTGTGATTCCATCTTCTGTTATAGGTGATGTACATTAGAGTGTATTGATACTCAATAGCCTTGGCATCACTTCTAGTGAATCCATCATGGTTACATCTTATTTTCAATTAGTACATTGGGTACTTATCCCCATTCATGAGAGTTAGAGGATGCATCTTTCCAAGTCAAATATTGATTAGTTATTTAGAATTGATAATTGATCACTCTAAAATTTTCAATGATTCAACATAAGGATCTCTCTCTAAATTCATCAAAAAAGGAGCACATTTATCAGACTTCTTATCTTGGGGTACAATATTAGAGCTATATTAGTTACTTAAGTTAATATGGTCATGGATTTATTAATACCCAATGATCTATTACTCTCCCATTACTACTCAAAGGATTATTCATTTCCCTAAATAATAAATAAATAACACTAAAGCACTATTTTTGCAATTGGTTCAGTTGGTTGGTAATCCATGACATATCCACTCTTCACAACATAAAAATTCATTTTATGCATAAAGGTATGATCCTTCCTTACTCTTTACCTTCTGATATCAAATTTAGACTTTCATATTTAATACATGGACATGGACTACTACATGTGTTATTAAAGGTTTCACTATTGAGTATCCTACATAGTTAAAATTTCAAGTCAAAAATAAGGTGTGTCATAGACACTTAGGTATTATTCTCTCCTTTACTCTAGAAGTTTCATTACTAGAATAAGAGGGGGTGTAGACACCAAAATTTGTTACAAGCTCATCGTAACTTTCCACATATATATTATTACAATGAATAAAGTATCTATTGTCACATTTATTTGAGTATTGTCTCTATATTTCAAAAAAATTTGCATTTATCATTCATCTTTCCAATTTTGTCATGGGGATACTTAGTTTTGGTATTTTATGATTTTTAGTGTTTTTTTGATAAGTTCACTATTTTCTAAAAGGTTTGGGCTAGCAGACCCATCCGTTAAGCACTAACTTATTTAGACATAACTTTAGGATTTTTTTTTCATGTTTTATTTGGGTCATTATGTTTATTCCTCGAGTCTATTTGGGTTGGACGTTTTGTGCTAATGAGTCTCCCAATTTGAAATAAAAAACTATATAAATAAAATTCTAATACAAGGCATCAAGGATGACACTCCACACTATCAAGAGCTATATGAAGGTTTCATGTTTTATCTATATAAATTCTAATGATAAATTCAAAGTTTTTAAAGGTTGAGTTCACAATTTCATGTTTGTTCCAAGGGTAAAATATGATAAGGATAATATTTATATTGACAATTTCATACATACATATTAATGGTAGAGATAAATCCGAGCTTGATCCCTCTTCAAAGTATTGGAAATGTAGTGCAATGCTTTATACTCAACAAGAATTAACCAAGGTTAATCCAACTCAATCCATTTCACCTAGTACTTAGTATTTGATATCACTTTAATTTTTGTTTAATAACTTAGTTTTTACATTTAAAGTATCTCCACATGATATTTTAGATTTATAAGTGCATAAAAAATATAAATTAGGTGCAGGTGGTGAAATAGTCATATTTCTAGCATAATAACTGAGTGTAATTCTAAAGTCAAAGGATAAGTCTAATTAACACTGCTATCTAGGGAGTGTAAAACTATCTTGAGACATTTTCAAACTCTATCTTTACTCTTGAACCAACACGGTCTTGTTTTATTCTAATTTACACACAATACATCAGTAATAGTCAAATAAAATCTTGGATCTCAGATAAATTACATTCTTCCTAGTGTTATAAAAAATAGCCTATTATTATATTAACAAGTTGAAATAAAAATTATAGGTAAATTTTACATCTTTATCATTTTTATTTATTCAATATTTTTTTGTTTATTAGATTCACATAATAAAAAATAGGGTAAACCATACAAATATAATCCACATGAGTCAAAGTTTAGAATTTAGGACAAATTTGCATTGAATCACTACTTCAAAAGTTAGATAATAATGTATTGTCTCTAAAGAGACAAATTCCTCAAAATGGATTAGCTAATTTATACCAAGAAGTGATAATAAGTAACTATGATCCATCTAATGGTGACAAACCTTGATTCCCAACACCTATTTTTTTATAAATTGAATCACATTCGATTGTATTTATTCCTATCAACACAAAATGTAAGTATCAAGACATATATGAACTTGATGGTGATAAAAATATAAAAATATTCAAGTCTTTTATAAGTATAAAATGAAAACATGAATAAGTATGTATTTTAAATATGTGTTTGACTATGATGAATATGACAATGTAGTAGAAGAGATTAATAGTCATTAATATATAGTTTTTTATGGGATTAAAGAGTTATAAAGATGAAATGAATAAATAAAAAGAAGATGATAAATTTAAATAAAACTAAAAGGAGATGAGTAAGGAATTACCAAAAAATCCTCCCTAAAATAGATTTCATAGCAAATATTCTCTGTTGCCTAACTAGTCCAAGGATAAATAGATATAAAGTAAGGTAAGCACATCATCTTCATCTCATTCTAACTTTTTTCAAAAGTCCAATTCCTTACCTAAAAATGATCAAAATGTGTCTCAAATTAATACAAATTATTAAGTTTTAACCTCTTCTAATTTTTCCACATTTGGCATAATTGACCATGTGAATAAAATTAAAATTTAAATGTCCTAAAATAAATACCTAAAATCTACTCTAGATTAGTTTGATATGTTAATCAAATTAATTAGAGGATAAAATCTTAGTACCTTTGGACTTACATCCAAGGGTATCCTCACATTCCTAAATACCTCAAATTATCAAAATATACTAGTTTCGTATACCCCAAATACAATAAAATTAGAACCATTATATGTCTCCCTTCATATTGGAGGTTTCAAGATTAATAATTAGAACATAGACACTAAACCTTTGATAATTTGGTTCCTGCTAGATTTTCTCATGCACATTAAATTACATATACAAATACTTTTAGTCAATGATTCTATATGGAAATCAAGAAAGTACCTTTGGTTGGATAGATTAAATATGCTCAAGTAACCTTCACTCCCTATCTTCATCTCTATCTTCAAAATAAAGTAAAGGTTATTATCTTAGAGGTATAAATTCTTGTAATTTATGGCATATTATTGAGTAGGATATTTGGAAAAGACCTAAGATAAAAATATAAATGGATTAGTCTCACATTATAATTACAATGAATTGTGTTAAAAAAATATAATAACCTCATCGCAAGACAAAGTACACAATATAAAAACTAGGTGATCATCACAATGATATTCCATATGAATATGCAAGCCCATGAAATTATGTGATGATTTATATGATCCTAAAATTATATAAGTTGACCCAAACAATATTTAGACTTTATAATTTTATGGAAGCTATTTTATTAAAGGATATAATAGTAGTTTGGTGCTCATATACCCAAATAAATAAATATTTCCATTTTGTTATAAATTATAATTTCTAAATGTAAACAATACTAGATAATATGAAGAATTGCTTCTAGGTCTCAAAGTTGATAACTAAATGGGAATAAATAATTAAAAAACATAATATGACATTGATTTGGTATTAAAATAAGTTAGAAAATAGGTCTAGGTATATAATGATTTCCTAAGGCACTACCAAAATAGAGTGTGAGACTGCATTAAGAATTTTGATTCCTTCTCTATTATTACAGTCTTAAGAGAGGAAAAAATACAAGGTAATCACACTGGTATTATCCACTTCATTTTTTATTCCTCATATCAATTATATAAAATATAAATATATCATTGAGCTATTTATACACTCTAAATATGAAAATTGGCAAGTTTCTAATGACAATGGAGAGTGGGAAATTGCCTGGTGCAAGGATTTTGAATTCCACCAATGGGTGGGAAGAGGGAGAGATAAATCACAATAATCTTGTAGATCCCATGAAAGCCTTGAAAAAGGCTCCAACTTCATCAAACATCACAAAATATCTTGGTACTTGCACTAGAGTCAAGTCAAGGTCTACTGGTATCAGACATCAACTCTATAAAAGGTAAAAAGCTTGATTCATGGGTGGATTTAGTTGTAGATGAGAGTCACCTCAAAAAAAATTCATAAAGGATTCCTTATCCTAATGGGTTAAATATCTAAATTATGTCTCAAAGTACTAAATGTCATCATAAAAAACACTGGTTCCTCTTTGCCACATTCTATTTTGGCCAAATTCAATGATTTATGGCTAAATATTGACTTGTTATAGAAATGTACCAACCTCAAATGGAAACCAAAATGTCAAATTGATATAGTTTCCATGCCCAAAAACTTTTTTCTACTTGAATTCTCACACCCTAAATATTATATAAGGATACTCACAGGGGGTCCTTGGTTCATGGGGAAATTCATCGTTAGCCTCTATAAATGGAAGGCATGTCTCAACCTTGAAAATTTAATCTTAGAGGGCATTCCTATCTAGAATATATTATTAGAACTACCTTTGGAATTATAGGCACCGGAGGTGATCTTGAGAATTGTGAAGGCTCTCAAACAACCCATTTTCATCAACCTAGTGATAAGAGGTAAGTGGAGACTCTTCGTGGCTTGATTTTGTGTTTTCATCCCAATCGATAAAACTCTAATCCATTCCATTAATATTAAATCTAAATATGAGATCTATAATCAAAGGATTTAATTCAAAAGAGAATAAAAAATCTATAAAACTTGTAATGTCTTGAACTATTCCTCTAAAACTTGTCCCATCATCAAAAAACCTCTGATTTCCCCTTTCCCTACTTATGTGAAAAAAATTTCCACCCAAAACCCTCCTGCCCACCCACCTCTTGGTTTCCCCTCCTCATCCACCCTCAAATATTCCCTTCCCTAACCCCCCAAACCCACTCTATATCCTCTAATCTTGGGGAAAAAAATTATATGTAGTTCCTCCAAAACTTTTCATAACCTTGAGGATCCTTAGCCCCCCTCAGGAAGCCCTTGCATAGGTTTCCCTAGTTGGTTTGATGCAAATGCCTAAAACCAAAATCTCCTTTCCCTTGAAGGATATCCTAGCTAAAGAAATGTTTACATCCCTGAATACCCCTTCCCCTCCTCCTATGGTTCCCTAAGATAGTCCTTGCCTGATCTCTTCTTATACTATTTCATGTAAAGATGATTTATTGGATAAAGACCTAGTTCTCCAAGAAATTAGACCCTCTCAGATTCTTACACCACATTATAGATGCTAAGGAGATTCTAAGAAATCCTCCCATTTTAAAGGTTAGTGTTCCTCAACAAATAAATGGGAAAGTTCTAATTCAAGCATGAAACTAAATGAAGAACCATGGATGAGTGTTAAAAAAAAAGGGTTGGAAAAAAGTGGAAGTTGTTGAGGAATAGAAAAATGTAGGTAGACCCTCATCTCAAAGTGATAGGAAAGTAGAAATAGATAGACATGTAAAAAAGGGTACACAGATGACCCTTAGATACTACCCAAATAATAAGAAATGAAATTTCTCTCTTATAATATAAGGGGGTTGAATAACCCTAGAAAATAGGGACTGGCAAGAAATTTAGTTATGAAGTACAAACGTGATATTGTTTTGTTTCAATAATCTAAAATGTCCATATAAAAACTCTTGAATATAAAATCTAATATTGGGGACAAGGCTTTGTGTAGCTTTAGAAACTTTAGAGGTGCATCTGGTGGTCTAACGGTGTTTTTGGATGATAAGGTCCTGAATGACAACCCCTTAAGTGTAATTGAGTCCCATATTACCATTTTTTTAGGATAGTATCTCTAAAAATGATTAGTTCCTCACTAATTTTTATGTTCCTAACTATAGGAATGATAGGTGTAGACTATGGGAAAATATCAATGACATCAAAAACCTCTTAAAAATAGTGTTGGATGGTGGCAGGGGACTTTAACTCTCCTTTGACCCCTGTATGTTGAGCATAAGCTAATGTTAAGATGGGGGATGTGAATCAATATTATATATTATTTTCTTTTCTAACACTTAATTAATTATTATAATAAATATATTCAAATAAATGAAATCACAACATAAGATAACACAATGCAAAGTGACACCAGATATACGTGTAAACCCTTTCAAGAGAAAACCATGGAGAAATCTTTCTCAATATAAATATTTGTAGGCACCAACCTAATAGATCACCGACCCCAAAAATAATTTTGTAGGCACCAAACTATAGGAGTACCAACCCCTTTTGTTGAGCACCAACTCAAAAAGAGACACCAATCTCTTCAAAATGAAGGCACCAACCTTCTCACAAAAATCACTCTTATATCTTTGATTTGTTGTCAACACAATAGATGATAGAACACTACTTTATCTCCTTTTGATTCAATCTTCACTTGAGTATTTTTACTACTATGATCTACCTTATACTTGTCAGATTTTTCTTTTCAATATTCTAACAAAAATATGCTTTCAAATATTTCTACTCTTCTTTTATTTCTTCCACTTTTGAACTTACTAATTTATCACTCTCTATGCACTTATTTATAACCCACATAAAGCCACAAATTAAGGTCATGACTCTTCAAACAAAAAGGTCCATTAAAATGGTCAAAACTCTTATAAATTAGGTTATCCAAGGTTGGGAATAATTTTAGACTTAAAAAATACCTTGAAAGCTTCACCATAATTACCTCTTTAAGCTCGTTAATATATCTTCAATTTCACAAAAAGATATGACTATTATTTGCGTGTTTAATTACCTCAATTAAATTAAATATTATTTATTTAATTATATTTTATTGAAATGTTTTTCCATAAATAAAATTAATTATTAGCTTTTGACATCAATGACAATTTTCCAATAATCTCCCCATTTATCATTGATGGTAACCATGCATTGAATCTGCTCCCCCTTACTGTACTGTTTCTTCTATATGAGATCTTCTTTTCTATAGCTCCCACTTTTGGTGACTCCCTCTTTCTAAACTTCTCCCCCTTTGAGACTAATGTCAAAGGGAATACCAAAGAGATATATAATTTAATTATTATCTCCCCCTTAATCAATACTTCCCTTTAGTGGAAAGAAGCAAAAGAGATTACTCCCAACTTCTCACGTAGGTTTTCAAATGTGTCCTTTGGAAGTGGCTTGGTAAAAATGTCTACTATCTACTCTATGGTGGAAATATATTCCAATTTTATCTATTGTATTAAAAATTTATCTCTTAATAAATGGTATTTTATTATAATATGCTTTGTTATGGAATACATCACTAGATTCTTTGAGATGTTGATAGCATTGGTATTGTCATAGTTTATTGAAATTGGATGATCATATTCAACCTTGATGTCTTTAAGGGTCTACTTCATCTAAATAATATGAGTGAAAAATAATACTTCTACTATGTACTTTTCCTCTATTATGGATAAGTAAATTTAATTCTACTTTTTACTTAGCCAAGACACTAGGCTATCTCTAAGGAAAAATCCTCCTCCACTTGTGCTTTTTCTATCATTTAGGCATCCTACCTAGTTTGAGTTTGTATATACTACCAAATTGAAATCCTTCCCTATAAGATACCACAATCCATAGCCTAGGATCCCCTTTAGATATCTGAATATCTTCTTCACCACTTTCACATGTGTTTCTTTAGGAGTTGCTTGATAGTGTGCTACCATACTCACCGCTTGCATGATATCTAGCCTCGATGCCATTATGTACAAAAGACTACCAATCATTGATTTTTAGAGTGACTAATATGTATTTGGTGATTCATCATCCTTACTCAACTTATTTTTTGGGGACATAGGCATGCCAATCAGTGCACAATTTTCCATTCCAAATTTATTCAACATTTCTTTAGTATACTTGGTTTGGGAGATGAATATTCCTTTACTGGACTGGGATATTTGTAATCCAAGAAAGAATGATAGATCACCAAGCATTGAAATCTCAAATTCATTCTACATGTCTTCAATTAATCCTTTGGAAAACTTTTCATTATCTCCTCCAAATATTATATCATCAACATAAACTACAATAATTAATTGATGCTCACCTTTAGTTTTGATGTACAAATTAATATCAGTAAATACTCTATTGAATCCCTAGTATTTTAGATACTTGTCAAGTCTTGAATACCATTCTCTGGGGGATTGATTTAATCCATATAAGGATTTCTTCAATTTTCATACATATTTTCTATCTTCTAATAAAAGGAATAATTTTGGTTTCTCAATGTACACTTCTTCTAATTTACCATTCAAAAAAGCATATTTTACATCTATTTGATATACCTTAAAGTTTTTGAAAACAACATAGGCAAGAATTTTTTTGATTGCCTCTAATATTGCCATAGGAGAAAAGGTTTCTTCAAATTCAACACCTATTTGAGTGTAACCTTTACATAACAATCGATCCTTGTTTCACATCACTTGACCATCCTCATTTAGTTTGTTCCTATATACCCATTTAGTGTCGATCACTTTATGATCCTTCAATCTAGATACCAGATCTCACATCTAATTCTTCTCAAATTGGTTTAGCTCTTCTTCCATTTCTTTTACCTAATGTTCATCATGGATTTATTCTAAAAAATTCTTAGGCTATATTTTAGAGAAAAAAAGAAAAATTTACTTATTCAAAATTTCTTACAATCCTTTTTTTGGTATATGCTCTAGCATCTATATTACCAATGATTTGGATTTCAACATGGTTGTTATAAATGAAAATAGATGGTGCCTTGGTGTCTTTCCATTCATATTCATCCATATTTTCTACTTCAACATTTTCTTCTTCAATGATATGTGGTTGGTCTAATGGATCACTTACCTTCTGAGTTCTAGTTTCATCTACTCTGACACTGGCACTTTCTATAATAGTTTTCATTCTCTTTTAGTATTTTAAGTCCTTACTTTTAGTGGAATATCCTAAAAAAATTCTTTCATCAGCTCTTGAGTCAAATTTCCCAAAATCATCTTTAATCCTCTTAATAAAGCACTTACATCCAAATACTTTGAAATATTTAACTAAATTTGGTCTTCCCATCCATAACTCATATGGGTTTTTGTCATTTTTGACTCTAATATACCCTCTATTTATGATGTATATAGCTGTGTCGACTACTTCTCTCCAATATTTATCTAATAACTTAGATTTGTTTAGTATTGTCCTAGCCATTTCTTGGATAGTCTTGTTCTTTCATTCTACTACCCCATTCTATTATGGGGTTCTTATAGTTGATTACTATATTTTTATCCCATGGTCTTCAAAATACTTAATGAATTCATTTGACATGAACTCTCCTCCTCTATTTGACCTTAAGCATTTGATCCTTAAACTAGTTTCATTTTTAATTAAAGATTTAAATGCTTTAAATTTACTAAAGGCCTCAAAATTTTCTTTCAATAACGTAACCCATGTGATTCTAGTGTAATCATCAATTAATAACATAAAATACCTCTCACCTTGTATAATTTGCATTATGATAGGTCCACATAGATCTTTATTAATGAGCTATAATTTCTTTGTGGTGGAATATTCCTTCATTCTGCATCCTGTCCTAGTCTGATTCCCATGTTGGCATTACTTACAAAGTGTGATTGATGGATTTATTATATTTGTAATGTCCCTTACATCTTGATTCTTGTTAATATTCACAATGTTATCAAAAATTATAAGGCCCATTTTTTTATGCCATAACCAACTTTCATCAACTTGAATAAAGCAACACTTCTCTCCTTTGACTTATGTAAGAATGTATAGATTATTTGTTGTCATGTGAGTGTCTACACTTAGTTATCCCATGTCTCTTTTTCTAATCTCACAACCTTCAAAAAATAACCTGAGTGTGTGTCCTTGATCACACATTTGGCTAACACTTATAAGATTATGCTTTAACCCTTCCACATATAACACATTATCTATTTTGTTCTTCCATTATCAAGACTATGCATACCTTTTCCTATTTTTCTAGATGTAGTGTTGTCTCCAAACTTCACTATGCCTTCATTAACCCTTTTTAATGAGATAAATTTTCTTTTATCTCCATTCATGTGTCTCAAACATCCACTATCAATGAACTATTTTTATATTTCATATTTAACACGGAATGTTGTTTGAACGATCATGGATTCTTCTTGCTTCTTCTTCTAGGTCTTTGTTAGTTCTCTTTTCTTTATCACTATATCTTTGAACTTCTGATCTTGTCTCACATATTCAAAAACACTTCTATAATATTATGCTATATGTCTATAGTTGTTACACTTTTAATAGACTATAGCTTCTTCATCAAAGTTTGATATGGGAGCAAACATATTGTAGCTTCTATTCAAAGCTCCATAGGTTCCTTTGTTTTTGTTCCTAACTTCAATATCCTTAGCTCTCTTTCTACAATCTAATTTATTATGACCAAAATGATTGGAATAATAAAAATATCCATCAAAACAATTACCAAACCTATTTTTATTTACATATCTTGGAAGAAATAGTCTCCTAAAGTTTTATTCTCCTTTTCTTTCTTTGTTGATAGAGCTAGTTTTTATATTATGGCCTTCTTTATTCTTAGTCTCCTTTTTCACAGGTTCCTTAAGAGTTTCAACATAGCTCTCATCTTTCTCTTTTTCTTTCTCATACCTAATGCTTTATTTTTTAGATGGTGATCTTTGATTCTACATAATCTTATTCAAAACTTAGGTGCTTTTCTTAGATTTCAAGTCACTTTCTATTTTAGAATTCACCTTTTCTAGATCCCTTTTTACAGAAACAATCTCATATTCATACCTTTCACAATCTTATCCTTTCTTCTTTAGCTAATCTATTAGATCTTCTTCAATTTTATTTACTTCTTCAATTTGGAATTTTAGATCAGTAATTATCTTCTTTGATTCCTAAAGACCTTGTGATATTCTAGCTTCTAAGTCCTGACTCTCATTTTCATATTTTTGAATCAGAAGATTTTGTTTCATGTTCTTTTTCTTAAGATATTTTATCTCTCCTAAGGCATAGATAATCTCTTCTTCAAGATTTACCTCACCTTCATCTTATTCTTCCTTTGAGTTGTTTCTTCTTGTGGAAGCATTGTCTTTTATGGTTGTGAACAATGTTTCATCATCGTCATTGTTAGAATCACTAGTTCCATTTTCCTTAAATGAGCTATAGTTCCTCCTAGAGTATAAGATTTTATTTTTTTTCTCAAATCTCTTCTTATCTTTATTTTTTTTGAATCCCTTCTTGAGTTTTGGTTTGCTCTCCTCTTCATCATTATTGTCTTTATTTGAGCACTTAGCTACAAAATGACCAATCTTACCATAATTAAAACATTTGAATGGTAACTTACCTTTATATTTTCCTGAGCCTTTCTTTAGCTTTAAAATGAATAGATCATCCTTTTTATCTTATTCACTACTTGAGATATCACTTGGCTTAATTTACTTGAATTTCTCCTTTGATGCTTTGAATGTTACTTCTCTTTTTGATGGTCTTTCAGATTCAGTCCTCATTTCATATGCTATGAGGATTCTGTGTAACTCATCCATCTTTAATTTATCTAGATCTTTCATTTATTAATTTATCTAGAGAATTTTTCTTCAGACCTCAATGATAAGGATCTCAATACCTTTTGGATGATTGTAGACTCTTCCATAGTTTCTCCAAGTCCTCAAATAACATTGACTATTTCATCAACCTAAAATAGGTATCCTACAATGTTCTCTTCTTCCTTCATCTTTAAACTCTAAAATTGTCTCTTATGAGTTTGGAGCTTTGCTTCTCTTACCTTTTTATCACCTTCATAGATAGTTTTAAGTTTTTTTTATATCTCTCTTGCAAAATAACATTACATGAATTTTATGAATTCTAATTTTGAAAGGCTACATATGATGGCATCCATTGCTTTAGTATTTTTCTCACTAGCCTTCTTTCTAGTAGCATCTATTGGTGGCATTTGGTACCTAGTTACTACTACTTGCCAAATATCAAACCTAATAACCATTAGATATGTCTTCATTCTTATGCTCTAGAAGGCATAATTTGTGCCATCAAACAATAGTGCCTTGTTAGTGTAAAATCCATCCTAAAATTGTGATCCAACCATATGTACTACCTTCTAGTGGTTAAGATATATCTAAAGGAACCTGATCTAATACTTATTATTGAGCATAGGCTAATTGGTATTATATATTCTTTTCTTTTTTAAAACTTAATCACTTATTCCAATAAAGATTTTCAAAGCAATCAAATCTTAACACAATGCAAAGTGACACCAGATATACATGGAAACCCTTTTAGGAGAAAACCATAGAGAATTATTTCTCAATATAAATATTCATAGTCACCAACCTACTAGTGCACCAACCACAAAAACATTTGTGTAGGCACCAACCTATAGGAGCATCAACCCATTTTGCCAAGCACAAACTCAACAAGAGACACCAATCTCTTCAAAATTAATGTACCAACTTTCTCACAAAAATCACTCTTCTATCTCAAATTTGTTGTTAACACAATAGATGATAGAACACTACTTTATCTCCTTTCGATTAGATATACACTTAATTATTTTTGTTTCTATGCTCTACCTTATACTTGTTGGATTTTTCTTTTCAATATTCTCATAAAAGTCTATTTTCAAATATTTATTCTCTTCTTTTATTTCTTCCACTTTCAAACTTACTAATTTACCACTCACTATGCACTTATTTATAACCCTCAAAAAGCCATAAATTAAGGTCATGACTCTTCAAATGAAAAGGTCCATTTGAATGGTCACAACTCCTCCAAATCAAGTCAACCAAGGTTGGGGATAATTTTATCCTTAAAAACTACCTTTAAAGCTTCACCATAATTACCTCTTTAAGCCTATTAATTTATCTTCAATTTTACACAAAGATATAACCATTATTTGCATGTTTAATTGACTCAATGAAATTAAATACTTAATTTAATTTAATTATTCTATCTAAATTGTTTTCCATCAATCAGATTCATGATTACCCTTTGACATTAATGACAATATTTTCAACACTATAGAGAAGAAAAGGGGAACCTACTCCCTATTTGACAACATGTTAGAAATTAGTGAGTTTATTGTTGAAGCTGGGATTATTGTTGTATACCTAAAGGGAAATCCTTAAATGTGGTCCAATAGGGTATTAGGATATAATCTCATCCAAGTCACACTTGATAGGTTATTTATATCTCTTAATTAGAATATGGATTCAACCAATTCTCTATCTTCTTTACTAAGGATTAGATTAGACCATAACTTGACTTTATTTTAAATAAAGATGATGTCTAGATCCAAATTCAATCCCTTTAGATTCAAGAAAATGTGGCTCTCTAATTAGTCCTTGAATGATTACATAAATGAATGATGGAAATTCTTAGTTCAAGGATCTACTATGTACACTCTAGTAATGAAGCTTGAATATGTCAAGAATAAACTCAAAGTCTAGAACAAGGAGGTCTTTGGGAACATCTTCATCCAAAAATGGTTCATAAAGGAGGAAATCAAAAATTTAGAATAGTAAATTAATACTTATAGATCCACCCCTCTCTCTAAGAAAAATAAAAGGAACTCTTAAGTTTATTTCACAACTTGGAAGATAAGGTAGAAACTTATTGGAGGTAGAGATCTAGGAAGATCTAGTTAAATTAGGGGGATATAAACATAGTTCTTCCATACCTCTACATCCAAGAATTTCCATAAACTATTTATCTTGGAAATCAAAGGGGAGGATGGCACCTGATATAAGGAAGAAAAACCTATTGAGGGTCAAATTGTTAATTTTTACAAAAAATTGTTATCTTTTGTTCCCTCCCAGGATGTTCAGCTAGAAGACCAGATGGCCAGTCTCATTGAAGGGGTTATTTCCCAAGAAGATAATGATATCATCCTTTCAATCCATCACAAGATAAAATAAAAGATATCATATTTTCTCTGCAAGGGGATAAATCCCTAGGTCTTGATGGTTTCCCCATTCTTCTTTCAAGTTTTTTGAGATATTATTCAAATTGAGGTCTATCTAGTAGTTTCAAATTTATTTAAAGTAAGTACTATGTTATAATATTTTAACAACATGTTTCTAGTCATCATCCTAAATAAATAGGGGGGCCTCTCAACTAATAGAATTTAGGCCCATCATT
Organism: Torreya grandis; assembly: GCA_037957365.1. Taxonomy (NCBI): domain Eukaryota; kingdom Viridiplantae; phylum Streptophyta; class Pinopsida; order Cupressales; family Taxaceae; genus Torreya; species Torreya grandis. Next base: position 242,919 of record JARHVA010004701.1, on the reverse strand, counting down.
TTATGTTCCACCATCTACAAAATTTGTATGAAAGGTTTATCCTTAAAAATTCAAATGTTGCTAAAAAATATAATCATAGAACAATAGGGGGACTTCATCTTTGGTAAAAAGATATCAAATGGTATTATTATAGGCCACAAAACCATTCACTTAGTGGCTCAATCCTCCATTCAAGTAATTTTCCTAAAATTAGACATGAACAAGGCCTATAAAAGAGTCTCATAACAATTCCTCAACAAAATTCTTTTTAGGTTTAAATTTAACCAATCTGTTAGAAACATGATCTTCTCTTGCATATCTACTCCCATATTCTTGATTATCATTAATGGTGTTCCTAGAGGGTTTTTCCAATGGGATCCTCTTTCCTCATATATTTTCATCATCATGGCTAAGTCCTTGAGTAGGATGATCGATATGGCCAAAACCTCTAACATCATTAAAGGTATCACAGTGGCTCATGACACCAGATTGGTCACTCACCAACAATTTATAGATGACACACTAATAATGGGGGAAGATTTAGTCACTAAACCCAAATTATTTATCAAAATCCTAAAAATCTATGAAATCATCTCTAGCTAGAGCATAAATTTTTGTAAACGTTCACTATTTTTCATTAACACTCTAATTGCCTTGTAGGATAAGATATCTAGAATTTTAAGATGCATTATTAAGAACCTTCCTTCTTCATATGTTGGTATTCCTATTTTTATTGACCTTATGAAATATTAATTCTAAAATCCTCTCATTGATAACATTTATAGGAAGTTATCTAGGTGTAAAGGAAACCTCCTATCACAAGCCAAAAAATTATAACTTTTGAAAATTTCCCTTCAAAGTATCCTAGTTTACTTCCTGTCTTTATTTTTCATACCTAGAAAAGTAGTAGACTAGATTGACCAAGTTTTTAAAAAAAAATCTTTGGAGAGGGTCTGAGGACATATTTTGGTTTCCCCTCATCCTTTGGAATAAGGCTTGTCTTCTGACATTGAAAGGAGGACTGGGATTGAGAAGGGTGAGATACGTGAACCATGATCTTTGAGAAAAACAAGTTTAGAGGGTGATTAAAGAAGACAAATTTTAGACTAAAATCATAAAGACCAAATGTCTAAATTTTGGGGAAGGTCATTCTTTTCTTATTGAAGAATGTCCTGGTAATAGTTTACCTTTTTGGTGAGCCCTGAGAGTAAGAAAGGACATTTTATAAAAAGGCCTCAAATTGAATATAGGAAAAGGGAATAAAGTTGACTTCTATTAGGATTCTTGGATTTTGTCCCCTTAGCATCCTCTATTTAAGATCAGGAATTGATCAAAGTTTTCAAAGATACCATTGATCACAAGGTATGTGATTACTAGGAGGTTATAGAAGGTAGAAAAAGATGGAAAATTTTGCATAAAGTATATTACAATAAACACCAAACACTCAATATCTAAGAATTAAATTTAACTCTCCAAAAAATTCATATCAACATATTCTCATAAGAGGATGATCTATAAATGTGACTCCAGTGGCCTCTACTCAACTAAATATGATTATATTTCCCTTTGGGATTATGAGCCTAAGGAAAATTGGAATTTCTTATGGATAAAAAACCTCATCCTAAATATCAACGTATTCTTTTGGTTGACTTCCTATAATAATATCCTCATGATGGATAATTTGTTGAGAAGGGGAATCCCTATTTTGAACCATTATGTGCTCTATAGGTAGGAGGCTGAATCAATAGATCATTTATTCCTCTTTTATCCTTTTTTCTTCTTCCATCTTTCATTCCTTCTTCAACCTTGCCATCTACTCCTAGGCCACCCCAAGAAGCATCATGGATCTTATCACTTAATGGAAACTACCTTGCGACTCACCCTTCTTAAAATTTAAGTACCTTATCACTTATTCTTTGCTAGCTAAATCTTGTCATACTAGGTACCTCACATAAATAGGGTGTAAACAGATCAAAATTTAAGTGGTATCATCCTCCACTTAACTAGATTAAACTAAATTTTAATGGGGATACTAAAGTCAATTCAAGCCTAGTGGGTGAAGGTGGTGTCATCAATGATTATTTTGGGAACCTTAGGGTGGCCTATGTGGGTCACCTAAGAACCCAAATGATTCATGTTATGGAAGCACAAGTAGATCTTTAGGGAATCAATCTCGTAGTCAAACTAGGGTTGGAATTTATTCTAATTGAAGGTGATTCCATGAACATCATAAATTTCCTAAAAGGTTTGAATCACTCATCATAGAACATTTTTGGGATAATAAATGATGCAAAAAATTTGATGTATTGTTTCAATGGGGTTTTCTTGGTGTACATATAAAAAGAAAGGAACACGTGTTGATATGATGGAAAATATCAAGGTTCATTCAAAGTCATTTAATAGATGGAATGGTAATAATTTTCCTACTAACATGACTCCCCTTATTGAAATGGATAGAGGATAACTTTCATAATGCAATGATGACCCCTTTAATGATGAATTAAATCAAGCCTAAAGGAATAAATGGTATTTCATGTAAGAATATCATTATCTGACCCTCTATTAATATTTTTCATGCTTTTATCAACCAAACATCTAGTAACATTAATTTATTTGGTCTTATTTCCAACATGCATTACACCATAGAGGGTTTGAACAAGGTAGTATATGATAAAAGCTTTCAAAAACAAATGATGGGTGGAGATCATGATAATTTTGAGCCAATTTCTTGTGAGGATGCCAAAGAGGATGAATAAATTTAGCATAAAATGGTGAAGGGTGGCTTATCAACATTTATTGAGTGACTAGTAGGCCATGACACGAGACTATATAAGGACTTTACTTGAGGGTGAAAAGATTGAGAGGTTCGTATACATGGAATAATAATATTGATAATTGAATAACTCATCAAGGACATAACATGAATGGACTTCTCTGGGATCAAATCATTCAAAGATAAGAAGAGGAATGAGGAGTTCATAAAAATTTTCTTCATCAAAGAAAAGAAAAAACCCAAGGCTTTGTCCAAAAAAGGGTTCACCAAGATAAAACTACCAAGGAAGTGGCCCAATGTCTATTTATAAATTATGTAATATATTACCCTGGAGGGTAAATACAATGTGATATTTTCCCACTACTTCCTCTTACTCAATCACTTTAGAGGATACACCATCAATCTCCCATTTTTTATACTAAAATCACTAGAAGCTATGGTGATGAACTTTAAGGGAAACCCATCGATGAATGTCATTCATCAAGGCCTAATTATCTTGATGGTTAAGAAAGTGGAATCATTTTGTTCTAGAATATTCTAAAAGGTGATCAATATTCCAAGTGATTTAGAAGAATCAGATAGAGATGAGGAATTCTTCATTGAGTCCAACACTGATAAAGATGGTAAGGAATAGGTTGATGGGGTTAGAGGTGAGTCCTACCAAGAGGACTCTAATTTTTTATGCATTAATAAGGAAATTATATTTTATGTGTTTCCTATTTCCAATAGGGGATAGGGGACCCCTAACTCTAAGAACAAGGAGGGTATTGATCATTCAATAGATAAGCTATTCATGAAGATTTCAATGCAAAAGCTACTCTATAATGAGATTGTGGAATAATTTAAAAATATTAAAGAGATTTTGGGTCTCAATATGGTATAAATTCAAGTTGGTAAATAATAGGTAGGAACATAGGATCTCACCCCATAAAAAAACACTCAGAGTGGTAGGGTAGAAGATAGTAGGGAGCTCGAGAAGGAGATGGAAGAAATGAAGTTAACTAGCCTAAAGCATAAGAGAAAGGGAGAAGACAAAGATAAATTTATGTTGAACCACACTAGAGGAAAAGTGAACATCAAAGGTGAAATCTTGGTGGCCAATAAATTGGTCATTTATTCTGAATCAAACTAGTTGGAATATTCTCTATATCTTGTTGTTTCCCTAGGAATTTTGGCTAGAGTTTCATGTTTTTTGGTAGAAGGGTGTTTTCTATTAGGTATCTATTTATTTATCCAAGTATTGTTTCTTATTCATGCCTATCTTTTTCCTTATTTTATATGGGAATGGGCCCCTGTAACATAGTTTTATCCAATATAATAATTTTTTTTGAAAATATCTACAACAAATGTAGTCATTTAGTATACAAAGAGTCTACTTCTCATGAAAATGAATAAGTAATCAAAAGTGAAGATAATTAAGATGGTTTGATGTAATTGAAGGGTAATAAGATCCTAGAATTTTTGATGTAATTGAAGGGTAATAAGATCCTAAAAGGTATTATTTAAATTGAATAACTATTTAATAAACATGTTAGGTTTATCAAAAAAAATTGCAAGAAGAAACTCAAGGTTTAGTAGAATATGAGGGGAAAAATTATCTCTAAATAGTAGCATAGGTTTATTAATATTGTAATTTTTTTTATAGAAAAAACATTGTAAATTCATATATCTTCTGAAAAAATATATAGACATTCTAGCTTATTCATATGTAGATCTAAAATATTTCAGACCCAAGGAGATGCAACATTTTATTCTCCTTAAACAAGGTGTCAATTTTTTCAATTAGACAATTAGAAGTAAAGGAACTAAAATTCTAAGATAAAAATAATTATTTTTGAATAATTTTAGAAGATGATCAAAGAAATGATCATTTATCCTATCCACCACTCTATCTATATCTCTAAAATTGAGCATGTTTGAAATGAAAGTGGTGAGATAATAAATTGTGTAGATTACATGAATTTAAATCAAGCCTCATTTAAAGATAATTATATTATACCTATCTTGGACCAAATAATAAAGGTTGTCATAGATTCATAAAAAATTTCAATGCTTGATGTTTTCTTAATCTATAACTAAATTGATGTTACACAATAAGACTAGTAAAAAACTACATTCACCACTCTATGGGGTATGTTTATGCATAAGAGAATGGCATTTGGTCTCATCATTAAAAAAAACATTATAAATCAAAATGGGTCTATATTTTAATTATATTAATAATAAAATAATAGTGATATATATTTATGATTTGACCATCTTTTCCAAAAGATGAGTAGAACACTATGAACATGTGGAAAATTATTTTGAGATATGTTAAACTCATGGTATCTCAATGAATCCTAAAAAAATAGTCTTCAGAATCATGAATGGAAAATTTATTATTCATGTGGTGTTAAATTAAGGTGAAAAAATATCCACAGAGGGTTGAATCAATCTATATGTTGAATCTTCTTAAAATTAAATTTGATGTCCACTCTTTATTCATTAAGGTCACTTTTATAAGGAGGTGTGTACCTAATTTCATAGAGATAACAAGTCATATATCAAATACAATGAGGGGAATTATTTACTTAAAGTGTAAAATAAATAAAGTTCACGTTTTAAGAAATAAAAATTTCTATATCAAAATAATCGGTGCTCAAATGCCTAAATTTTAAAATGATTTGATCATTTGTAGTTAGTATTCAAATAACACACTTTCATTGATTTGGGTGTAAAAGAATGATGAAGGAACAAAATATCCTAATTATTTTATGATTTGTAAAGGAACATGAATACAAGTACTCTCAAATTGAAAAAAATGACTACATAGTGATTAAAACAATAAATCAATTTATATTTTACTTCTTAAATTCTCACACTATACTAAGGGTAGTAAACAAAACAATCAAGTCTATCCTAACACAACATGACATTGTTTCAAAAATTGGTGGATGAATTTCCAAGGTACATGAATATGACTCATAAATGAAGCCCACAAAATTTATCATAGGTATAGGTTTGTATCTAATATTTGCGAAAAGAGATAATGATAATAGGAAGGCTAGAGTGGAAGGGATTGACAAAAATATATATGAAGGGTTTACATTTCTTGTATTTAATAGATATGTTGATGATTGGTACTAAGATATTGCTTACTTTTTCACTTATGGATAATTTCCAAGACACATAAGTGTTGAGGATAAAAGAATGAAAAAACTAAGAGATTATAGGTATTTCATTTAGGATAATATTATTTATAATAAAAGTTTAGAAGGTTTATTTTTGAGATACATTGATAAGGAAAAAAAGAATACATTTTTAGATTATTTACATAATTAAACATGTGGTGGTAACTTATAATCACCTATAATGATAGTAAATACTCTAACAGATCATTAATATTAGCCAATGTTCTTCAAATATGATCAAGAATGGGTCTCAAGGTGTCAAACATGTTAATAATTTATTATAATATTGAATTTAACAATACTTCCCATTAGAGTTGTATTAATATAAGATACTTTTGAACAATGTGATTTGGATTTCATCAGTAAAATAGATAAAAAATTATAGCACAAGCCACACTCACGTATTCATTACAATGGACCACTTCACAAAGTTAGTTAATTCCATTATTGTAAAGCATATTACTTTTAAAGCGGCATGTAATTTAATCAAAGAGAACATTGTGGTTAGATTTAGTGTACCAAAAAAAATTGTAATAGAAAATGATTCCAATTTATCTTCACCTAAAATTATGGGTTTCTACTATAATTATGGGATATCAGTTTCTCAATAATTTTATTACTACCCATATGGGAAAAATTAAGCATTTTAAATTAACAAAAACATTATTACCATCATTATCCAACTAGTGGATGGGAATCATAAACTGACATCAAATATTATATGATATGTTATGGGAAGATCACATTAATTATAAATGATATGATGTCATGTTCTATTTTAACTAATATGTGGTACACATGCTAAAATTCCCATTTCTTTGGAATTACATGTTCTTGATTGGATGACAACAATAGAAGACAAGAATTTAAAAATAATCTACATGAAAAAAGCATTTACTTAAGTAAGCTAGAATAATAAATAATAATTATCACTAACTAAATCACCAAAAACTAAATAAAAGTGAAGAATTTATTTGATAAGAAGGCTAAACAAAGAGACTTTCAAAATGGTGGTTTAGTTCTCCTCTAGGACAAGAGAAGATAAATGAGAGGTAGTCATTGAAAATTTGACTCCTTATGGAGGGTCCCACTGGATTTATATCATTTCTATAGTTATGATACATATTACTTAGGATATAGAGATGATGCTTATCTCACATTTATCTATAATGGGAAATATCTCAAATAGTTCAAGCAATGAAAGTAATTTTCTCCCTATATATACATAGGTGATCTAGGATTTTGGTTTGTTTCCATTCTATCATTGTGTGCTGTATTTTATTTATCATTTTTATGTGTAAAATTCCCAAAGAAAATGATTATGAATCTATATCCCAATGGATAATTTAGTTTTCACAAAACCAATGGATTCTAGAGTTAACCTATGTTCTTTTCGTTCTAAGTCCCCAATAAGAGCCAACTACCCATAAACTTAATGTCAAAATGTCACATATTTTTGTTTCAATGTGTAGACTTCATATTGAATATGAATTTTGATAATAAATACTTGGGTCCAAACAATGCATTTTTTTGCTCAGAGTCATTTAAAAAATGTCACCTATCTTTGGTACCATAAGAAACTCAAGAAGTTCTCTAAGTGCATTAAGTTCATGAATAATGTGAATTACCTATAGGGCATGAATTGTGAAAAATGTATTTTTATAAGTTTTTAAATAAATACAATCAATTACCTTTTCAAAATGAAATTATTTTGAAGTGTTTTATATGTTTTTTTGATAAAAATTCTTAAGACCATTGTAAAAATTTCATGACTTTTACACACCATGGGCTTGAAGAAATAAATAGTTAATAAAATTTAATATTTTCTTACATCAATTTCACATGGATATAAGATATAACCATTACTAGTACATTAAGAGTTTGAAATTCACAAAGGGCATGAAGAGGAGATGAGTTAAAACATAGTGAATAGATGAAATTCTTCATTGCATCCACATGGAAGTGTTTGATGGTGAAATAAAGGTTTTATGTTTCCAATTAGAAAGTGGAATGTGAGATAAGTGATGTAAGGAATGGTATTAAATGTTAAACCATAGCCTCATACTATAACACCATTAAATCAGTTCCTACTTGACTTAATTTTTTTGGATAGCTCCTTCATGGCGCCTAAAACAATGGAAAATTATTTTATTTGCTCAAAATAATAAAAATAAAGAGATTCATGTTTTTATAATATTTTTATTATTTTCAAATCTATTTAATTATAAATAATATCATTCCATATGCTATTTGTGTGTAGTATTTTCCCATTGGTCTTTTCAAACCTTATGAATCTATTTTACACCCCTACCCACATTCGCATTTCTCAACAAGTTCTCACCATCAATTTTTACATATGGGATTAATATTTTTCATTATCCCATCCACAAATATTAAACCTTTGTCATTTTATCATGGTTTTGGACCATGTAAATGTATCTATAATTTACAATATTCACATCCATTTCCCATTTAGGTTTACTTGTAGATTGATATTCCTATCATCCTTATCCATTTTAAAACATAACCATTTAAATTTCAATAATACACATATCATTCCCATACTATTCATTCTGAGTGTGATAAAACTATAATACCTCCATTTAATTTTAGGTTTTCAAGGTACTATAGGCACCTCAAATCGATGCTTAGACTATGTGACTTCCTAAGAAGGTTTTAAGAGGTAAATTATACATTTTTATGACCACCATAACCTCTCCCTTGTAATCACATAATAATTTACTTCCTTAATAATGTGTAAAATAACATCAAAATGCTTGTATAAGTGGATTTTCATGCTACTAAGTCCCTAAAAATAAAACATAGGTCTATGGTTTATGAACCCTTATATAAGTTAGATGTCAACATTATAGAGGTAAAAGAATAGAAGATAATTCAAGTTGACCTAGATGAGTTATATAATAGTATGAAGGAAGGTATTCATTAGGTTATTTAGTAATGAATTTATGGCATCATGCTCTCAAAAGTTGTTAGTTTACCAAATTCAAAAAAATGTATTGATTTAGTCTTTGCATGCACACTATATTAAAACCTATACAATAGTGAAGTATATATGGTTGAATATGTCCTAATGGATTTGAACTTGATACAACAAAAAATTTAAATGACCTCATGTATATTATAATCAAAAAAATATTGAGGTTATAGCTTAGACTCAATCTAGAGGGATAATTTGGCCCAAGAAAGATGATATAAAAATATTATTAATAAATCACCTTTTAAAAAGTTAAAAATCACCTAAAATACATTTATAAAATATTTTTCATGTTTTTGGTGAGATACTTGGAAGGTAATAAAATAATTATAAATTTATATGAAGAAAATATATTGGCAAAACAATATGGGAATTAATTCATTCAATTTATGAAATTCACCTATATCAGAGTAATTGGATTTGAGGGAACCCAATATTAACTCCATAGATACATGAATGAAAATTTTATCCTCATATAATTTTATAGGTAGTTGGGAGACATTCATATAAGATTTAAGGATAAACATATATTTGGAATATAGTTTCAAATGAGCAAGGCCTCTACACTTATAGCATAAAACTAGATGCATAAAACATTGAAACGAGCATGGTATATTTCCCAATGTAATTACACAATAAAAATTTCCCATTTAAAACAAGGACTATGTGAAAACTCATCTCAAGCTAGGACCTAACTAATTTCTTGAACCTATCATAGAAGATTATTTTTACAACTGTGTCGACAAATCTTAGGTAAGTGTACACAAATAAATTTTACATAGTGAAAAAATTCTTTAAATATGATGATGATGATGCAAAAGTATTCAAGTAAAAATTCTCTTTCTCATATCCTTCCCTATTTTATTATCCCATTTTATTATTTTCTAGACCTTAGCTAAGTATAAAATAAACAAATAGAAAAATCATTTTAGCTATCATGCAACCACCTTGGTAGTTTCACAAACTATTGTGGTTATTTTAAAAATAACATAGTGATTTTAATAATCACATAAATAATTTTACAACCACCTCTTGCATATAGCAGAAACTTCCCACATTCACACAAGATTTTAAATTTAACTAGTGGGATACACATTTTCATGTGTTTTGCATGTTTGACGCTCCTTTTTTATTTTGATTCACCCATTTAACAATATAAAATACCATTCAAATCAAAATCAACATTAACAAGACCCTAATAACTCCTAGTGAGATACTAGACAACTCTTGTTAAATATCATATGCAATAATTATCTCATTTATAGAAATATGCCTATGCACAATGAAAATTTTATTGGAAAATTCAAGAATTGGTATCTAGTACCTTTCCATTTTAAATAATTAGCCACATACCTACTATTTTTTCCTTTCATGTCTTTAATCTGAAAAAAACTCTTCTAACTATATTGAGCGATTGCGTTGGATATATCACTCAAGGATTATCACACTAAAATAATCAAATTATTCATAATTATTATCTACTTTTGACAAGTTTGGAGCTTAATTATTTTATTTTTCTTATTTTATATTATATTATATATTATTAATTCAAAATTTTCAAATATATTAGACAAAAGGCATTTGTCTATATAATTTATTATAGTATTTGCTTGTTTTAATTAATTTTTTTACTCTCACCTTTTCAAAATATTTAATTAATTTCTTCAAATATGTTATTCATTAATTCCTTATAATATTAACAAAATGATTAATATTTTATAAATAAGTTATGTCTTACTCCTTGAAAAATAAATCTTTCAATTTTTATACTCTCCTCTCACTCATAAAAATCCCCTTAGAATACGTATATTTATTTTTTCTTGTTGTTGAATAAATTATCTTGCCAAAAGTTGGATTCTATTGAAATTAATTTTTGGATCCATTTGGTTTAAATTAAATTATATTTTCTCTCTTTTATCATTTTTTTTATTTATTTAATTTGATTATTCTCTATTCACAAATCAAATTGAACATATTTTCATTTCCATTTATTTAAATTAGTTAGTCATTTACATCATCTTAAAAAGAAAAAAATAGTTAACCACTTTTAGATCTATATTTTACATCTAAAGAGAATCAAAATAATTCAATTTTTTATGAATTTCCAAAAATTATTTATTTTTGCATGTTCATTCATTAAATTAAAAAAATCACAATTTAAATAGTTAATTTTAGTTTCAATTAAATTTCATTTGCATAACATCTTAAAAATCATATAAAGAGATTAATATATATCTATTTATAACAATCATTTGATTCAACATTTACATTTATAAAATCTAAAAACATAAAATACATTTGTGTTGAGGTAATTTAATTCTATTTTTGCATATTCATTCAAATATTACAAAAATACTATTTTAGTTTCATTTTAACACTCTTATTTCTCATTAATTAATTATTCACACATGCAAATGATTAATTTATAAAAAAGACTATAAAATTTTAAACGTATCAGACACTTTTCAAATCATTTAGATAAAAACAACACAAAACAAAATTTAACCAATCACCCTAACATCCTTGGATGACACTCTAAAAATAAGCACATCCATATAGGGTAAGACATTTTCAAAAAATTTCCACTCCTATTTTAGTGAAAATTATCCAAAGAACCATATACTCTAAGATTTGGTTGGAAGTCTTTCCATCCATGACATTGCCAAATTTGATCATTAGCCAACTCTAAGTCCTAGATGAACAACCAATATTATTAGAAGATCAACTCACTAGAAATATTAAATTGTTGGTTTGTAAAGAAATAAACCTCCAAATATGATTTAGTTTATTTTCCTTGGGTCTAACTTCCTCCAATTTAATTCACATTATATATGACATTTTATGGACAAGATTAACTTGACAAATCCAATAAAATAGAGATGTCTTTAACCAAATTTTAACCCATTTACAGAGAGTGACATTGGCTAGGAATTAAAATTATCTTGGAGTCAAGTTATTATTTATATCTCATCAATAAAAAAGTATCTTCTATTAACTAAATGTTTGAGGAAGCCAAACTATTTTGACATAGGCATAATAGAGTAAACCAACTATCTCATCCCACTTCATGAGTTTGAAATAATAACCCAAATCAAAAAGATTATATACCATTATATGAGCCCAACCATATCAAAATAATCATTCAGATCAATAGCCCAATTGGCATACCATTCCTATTTGAAAATTACATCCTAAACGTAGGAGTTTGAATTCAAAAGGTTAAATTTGGTGAACCTAACCTGAAAGTCTTATCCTTTTGCATTTATCCAATTTTCCTTTCTTCTATGCATCCCTTTTTCCTCTTCCATTTAATATATATGTGTTTATATACCCAAATAATATGTCAATCAAGGAATTTTATAGGTATTTAGTCCTTAATACTTTTATAAGTAACATTCACTCCCAAACTAAACCCTCACTACCCAATTAGGTTAATTTCAATAATTAATATACTTAAATGATTTAAAATGTGTCTCCATATTATATCTCTTCTTCCACCATACCACACACTAAGTCTCATGTGGTGATAAAATGGTTTTAAAATTCTTCAAAAATACTCAATAGATACAATTATTCAAATGACATGACCTTGACTATTGTAAATACATTGTATCCACACTCTTTACCTCGATCATCTATTTGCCTATAAAACCATAACAATGAGAGAAGCATGAGGTTTGATATAAATAATAATAGGATTCACACTAATAAAGATGAGAAGTGTAGGATAACATTGATTACTCCACCTCGTAATGTTTTATATTGAATTGAATTAATGTGGTGATTAATCCTAATTATGAAAAATATAATATAATAATGTAGGGCGTTGTAAATGCACTTTTAAATAGTAAATTTAAAGTAAATGACTAAAATAAACAATATATAATGATGGAAAATAAGACTAAAGTATTCAAATAAAACATGAACTTAGCTTTTTTTAACTTTCTTTTGACTGTATTGAATGATAAAATGTAGGAACTAAAAAATAAGATCAAATGTAAAATATTCTTAGAAATTGAATATCAAACCAAGTAAGGACATGAATGTTGAAAATGGATATGAGCATTGATCATTAGTCCCTATATGTTTATTTTTTCATTTTTTTCTATAAAAATGGAATTTAGGGCACAATCACATGTGGTAGTTTGAAATATGTTTGTATGCAATGATTTTGTCTTCAGAGGTGTATCGAAGACTTGGAGATAGCTTATTAAAGTTAAAAATCCTAGTAGATCATGTAATGATTGAATGACCTGTAGGTATGAAAAAGAGGAGTCTAGTTGGGATGACCTAACCCCAATCACCCCCATAATAACTAAACACTATGTACATATATAATACTCCAAGGAGGGAAGTCAAGTCCAATGTAGTTCTCACACCTAGATACTTCATACAATTGTGAGCATTCGACTATATGAATGTATATATAATCATATTTAATACTTGATCATGCTTGGACAGGGATATATAAAACTATCTTGAAATTTGTCTAAGGAATACTTGAGGTGCTTAGAATTTGAATTGGGAAGAACGGGGAACTTTTTTGGAATGTGCACTTGTGTAAGCCTCTGATATGAAATTTATAATTTGTTTAATAAGTGACTTGAGTGTGATTTTATAGCAATACAAAAAGGATGACCACATACTAAGAAAACTTAAAAAATGGAGGATGACCTAAGGGAGGGTTGAATTTGAAAATTTTACCATTGGCAGGAGAAGGCCATGAATGTTGGATAGGGATAATAACCTTTACCACTATTATCGCTATAGGATAATCTTGTCCCCTAGGAAAAGTGACAAACTTTAGATCTAGGATAAGGCATATATATACATAATGGTGTTTATAGAAATCATAAAAATTCTATATGCAATAAATTATGGTCTTAGGATAAAAATAGGTCCTATCCTCTACTTAGGATAGGGTGAAGTAGAAAATATGTACTAATTTAATACAAAATTTAATTAAAGGTAAAAATGGATAAAATAAGCATGGACATATTTGGGTTACTATATTTTCCCCTTCCCCTACTCCCCACCCTTTAGTATAGACATAAAATTCTAGATTAAATAAAATCTATACATTAATTTTTAAGGCACACTTTATCCTTGAGCTAGTACTTCAATTGTGAAAGGCACCATAAACTTTGGCAAACCCCAAAAAACACATGAAGTAGTTACTTTTCTCCTTTTAAAACTAAAATTAGAAAACCTTGAATTCAAAATTGGTAAATTTGTTTGAATATTAAATTTGTTTAAATTGCTTGAACTTTTAGAATTTTTAATATTGCTTAAAATTTGAAAATTTTAAAATTGGAATCAAAGTATGGAAGGAATAAACATTTATTATGTAAAACCAATGTTTCTCTTTGTGACTTTTGTTGATGATGATGCTTCTTTGAAGCATTAGAGAATCAATGCCTCTCATGACCACTTAGAGAAGATGGTTCCTTAGCTAAACTATCAAAAAATGTTGGGTGGGTTCAAACCCCAACTTGAATTTTCCCTTTAAAATATAATTTAAAACTCATAGAGGGACACTAAAAATTAATTTGTTTCAACTAGTCTTTGAAACACCAAGATGTGAAATGGGATGAAATCCAATAAAATTTGGCCACATAATGTTGGAGTGCATAATGAACTCAAAATAATTCACATTACACCTAAATTGAATCAACCACTGCATAAGGATTGTAGATTCAAATTCAAATTTATTATTGAATTCATGATCATAATAGAATGGAGTAAACCCATGCTTTTACCATGCTCATATCTATCAAAATAGAATGAATAATGTTGCACAAAATTGTATCATACCCCCATTATAAATGTAAAATTTGAAACTATATGTAGATCATAATTTTGAATTTTGTTTAAAATTTTTGAAAATATGTGAATTTATACTTTTGTTCCTAAAATGGGAGTGAATATTCCCCCATAATATATGCCAATAACTAAAATTTATAACATTTTTGAAACTATACTTGTGACAAATATAATTTTTTTTCTTTTCATGCATGATATGCATACTAAGATGTCACCCTTTTTAGGTGAAGGATTTATATCATAAAAATTCACTCATATCAAAATAAAATTAAAATTGAAACATCTGTATTAAATATGTTATCATTGAAAATTGTATCATATGAAGAAAATGTATTAGCATGGTAAGATTTGAGTTCTCCATATAACTCAAGAGGTAAGGCCTATAAAATATATCATTGAAGATCATATAATTATAAAAATAAAATTAGTATGTTATGTTAGGAGTGCATGATATGTATCATGGCACTTATCAAACTTAACAAACTCTCAACAAGTACACACATAATAAACACAATGATATAATTGTTAAACAAAAAGGCCAAGGGTTGGATATAAGGAATATGTTTAAATGTCAAAAAATAGAATATTAAACACATAATATACATGAATAATTTCATAAATAAGAGACATGTTCAACACACATAGGGTTAGGGCCAAAATCAAGGATGTTCAAATGTCGTACACAACACATAATTTTGTAGAGATGCACCAATCAAGTTTTTCCACTTAAGGGCCAAGGGCCAAAAAAAAGATAAGAAAAGTAATATACTATATATAAGTAAACAAAATTAATGGAACATATAATTAAAAATTTAGTCTAAAAAATATATATTTAATGTGATCATAACATGAAAAAATAACATGAGTTTCTCTAATATAATGGCCGAAAGGGAGAAGGAAGGTGAAAGGGAGAAGGAAGGCACGAAGGGGGAGGGCTCAGGTCAGAGTTACAGGGTGGCGCTGGGTTTGCAGTAGTCGGCCCAGGGTATGAGGACTACTGGAAAGGCTCCCCTCCCATAGTTTACAAGCCCTTGTGATGTAGAAGAGCCTATGGGCATGTGATTTCACAAGGTCAATGGATGCCTGGAAAGATGCAAGGAGAGGCCCAAGCTGGTTATACCAATGGACATGATTGCTAAAGACATATAATACTACATGAATCATTCCTTGTAATGTAAGTTTTTGGGGCTTAGGACTTCGCTCTAGTTCTTGGAAGCGTGGGCTCAGAGGACATGGGCTCAAGAAGGAGAAATGGATATCACGCTATTAACCAATAGTTATTTTATGGTTACTTTTACCTACCTGACTGATTGTCACAAAATCTTTGTTGGAGGCCCTTACTTTCATAACCAAGTGGGGTTGTTTATCAAGCCATTGCATACTAGTTTTATACCTTCAGAGGAATTGCCAAACTGTGTCCCAGTGTGGGTGTGGCTGCCTTTCTTTCTAGTGGAATGTTGCCGTGAAGACACTTTGTAAATGCTTGCATCCCTGCTAAGAAGTCTAGTTGGCTCTTCAATGTCAATCCTTGGGAAAAAGGTAATGACTTATGCCTACATTTGTGTTGAAATTGATCTTAGCAAGTCATTACTTGATGCTATTGAAATGAGTGTGGGACCCTTTTCCTGGGTACAAAAATTGGATTATGAAATGCTTCCTTTCCATTTTCATCTTTGCCATGCTTATGGTCACTTTTAGTGATGGTGTCCCAAATTAAAAACCTATGAATCTCAGCTTGCTCAACTTTCTCGCAATCCTCCTAGAACTGACAAAGGGAAGCACTTGATTCTAGGTGAGGCACCTAAAATTGATGGTTTTATCTCAGTTAAAGGATGCTCCAGAAGCAGGGGCCAAAAATGGTCCTTGAAGGAAAGACAGGTAGATGACTCACTTAATAGATTTGAAATACTAGATGACCTTAACCAATAGGAGGTGAATCCAAGATTGATGATTTTGGATCAGTAGATTGAGGGCCCAGCCCAGGAGACCAATGTTTTAGTTGCTTTAACTGAATCACAAGATGTTGGGGATTGGCACATGGACATGGACTAGCAGATGATCTCAAAAGTATTGAATTCTCCAGTTGCTCCCTCCAAAGAAGATGGAAATTTGTCTTTAATAGGGAAAGCTAGAGATTTAGGGGCAACAAAGTGTAGTAAATCTTCTCCTCATTTGGGACTTTTGCAAAAGGACCTTAAGAAGGCTGGGGGGAGAAATCTATCAATCTTGGCAGAAAAAAGACCTAGAAAAGATGACAAATAATGGGAGAGACTTTGGTGGAGTCGGGGTCTATGAAGACTCTAGATGCTCATTTTCTAAATCCTTTGAAATGATTGTACTATCCTAGAATGTAAGGGGTTTGAACAACATCCCTAGACAAAATGATGTTCATAACTTGATTATAAATCAAAGACTTGATGTCCTTTTTTTTAGGAGACTAAGCTTTTAGTAGAAGCTATGTTTAGATTAGCACCTAAGTTGTGGAGGCAAGGGGACTATCAATGTATTGGGGCTACTAGATCTTTAGGGGGATTAGCTTGTCTTTGGAACCCACACAAGATCAGCCTCATAGGATGACTGTCCTCTAAGTTTTCCATGACTATGATTGCTTCCAATTTTGAAATGCGAGAAGTCATTCTCCTCTCCAATATTTATGCCCCTACTGACTGGTGGGGTAAACAATCCTTATGGGACCACATTATTTTTGTTCATAGCTTGTCTCCCTTCCAACCTTAGATTATGGCTAGAGATTTTAATGCTAGTTTGGATTTGACTGAAAAGCATGGTGGTATGTCAAAGCTTGACCCCTCTACTTTACTTATGCGCAACTATATTAAAGTTTTGAATTTAGTCGACATTAGGCCCAATAATGGAAAATTTACTTGGAACAATAGGAGGAGTGATAAACACTGCATTGCTAAGAGAATGGATCATTTTTTGGTTTCTAATTATTGGATCAGGGGTATGTGGTCTACAGGGTCTAAAATTTTAGACTGGAGAGGATTAGATCATTGGCCTATTAAGCTAAATAGTGTTTTAAAGTATCAGCCTCACTCTCCTTCCTTCAGATTCTAACTAATGTGGTTGTGGGACCAGTCACTATTTGAGAGTGTGGCCAATTGGTGGAGGTGGGGTAGGCCTGCCCATGGTACGATGATGTATATCTTTGCTAAATCACTATAGTTTGTGAAGTATAAGCTCAAAAAATGGAATCATAAATTCTTTGGGAATATTTTTCATGCTAAGACTATTTCACAAACTAAGCTAGATGGTATCACAAGAATAATAAGGGAGGAAGGATTGACTGAAAACTTACTCCAAGATGAAGCTCAGGCTGTGAAAGACCTGGAGGCATGCGAGCTACAGGAGGAAATGTTATGGAAGTAGAAAGCACGAATAGAATGGCTCTAGGAAGGAGACATAAATACTTCTTTTTTATTTCATTCATCCAAAGATAGGAGGCATGGCAACTTTATTTTGGTCTTGGTCAATGAAAGAGGTGAGCGGCTTAACTCCTTTCTTGCAATGTCAAAGGAGGCGGTGCAGTACTTCTCTACTCTTTTTAGGGAAGATGTGAATGAGGAATTACCAAAAGAAGCACAGGTTCTCTACTATATTCTACCTCTGGTGACATGTGAAATTAATGAGAATTTAATGAAGGATATCACTCTTGGGGAGCTTGAGGAGACTATTACCCAGATGAAAAAAGGGAAAGCAACTAGACCTGACGGCTTCTTGACTGAGTTCTATCAAGAATTCTGGGATATTATCAAACTAGATCTTTTAGTTTTCATTCAAGAATATTAGTGGAATAAGCAAATTCTTAAGGCTTCAAATGTGACTTATCTTTCCCTCATACCCAAATGCGAAGGAGCTGATAGGCTAAGTCAATTTCACCCTATATCTCTTTGTAATGTTGTTTATAAAATCATATCTAAAATCATTATAGATAGGTTAAAAATTAGGCTAATTGATGTGATCTATGAAGAGCAGAGTGGTTTTATGGAAGGTAGGCAAATTCTAGATGGTATTTTCATATCTATTGAGTCCATTCACTCCATGGCTAGCTCCAAAGATAAGGCAATGTTTATTAAGCTGGATATGGCCACGGCCTTTGATAAGGTCAGATGGTCATTCCTACGAAAGGTTCTTAAAGATTTTGGTTTTGCAGACGAATGGACCTAATGGGTCATGAGCTGCATTTCCTTGGTTTCCTATTTGGTGCTTATTAATGGGGAATATACGAAGTTATTTGGTGCTTCTAGGGGGTTACAACAGGGAGACATGTCTCCGTATTTATTTCTTCTTCTTACTGAAGGTTTGGGGAGGATGATCAAAAGGAATAGAGAGGATGGGCATATTCAAGGCTGGTGATGGGGGGGAATATCGGTGTAGTCTTACTTGCAGTTTGTTGATGACACTGCTCTAATGGGCATGGCCATAATGAGTGAATCAACTAATTTATGCAGGGTGTTGGATGTTTATTTAATGGCCTCATGGCAAAAGGTTAATGAAGACAAGTCATTCATCTTCTTCTTTAATACACTGGTTCCCATCTAGCAGCATATTGCTTAGACTATGCATTTTTAGATTGGGACTCCCCCCTTGATTTACCTAGGTATTCCTATTTTAGCTGGCCGTATACCCAAAGAATCTTGGCAAAATTTTTTGGATAAATTTCAGGTGAAGGTGAATCATTGGACTCATAGGTGGTTATCTTTTATGGGCCATGTTAAACTAATCCAATCTATGGTAGAGGCTTTTCCCATTTACAAATGTATGCTTTAGGTTACCTCGATGGGAATTATTAAGGAATTTGATTCAGTTACTAGGCAATTTTTAGGGGCTGGTACTCTGATGACCTCTAAATGGAGTTTAGTTAGATGGGAGATGGTTTGTAGCCCTAAACAATATGGGGGGCTTAGCCTAAGGTAGATGGACTTAAATGGAGTTTATTTGGTATCTAAGCTTTATTGGCATTGGTGCACTAAACAAGACAAGGCATGGGCCCAAATTCTCTCTCAAAAATACTACTTGGGGTCCACTCAGAGTGATATTCCTCGCTATCCCCTCATTGGGAAAGGATTGGTGATATGGGGTAATCTCAAAAAAGGGGCTGCTCTTATTAAGGAAGGCTTGTTTTGGATTTGTAAGTGGGGATCCAAGGTGCTTTTTTGGACTGATTCTTGGGATGGTAACCCTCACATTATTTCTTAGTTCCCTAATCTGTCGAACCTTTGTCAGAGATTCCTTGATGCTGGTTGGTCTTAGGTGAGTGACTTTAAATCATATATTTCTTGTAAATAGCTGAGGTGGCATGATGGAAAGCTCCTGAGGCTTGGCTAGTTGTTGGGATGTAGGAGGAGCAAGATGAGCTACTAAGCCTCCTTTCCAAGCATTTCTGTAGCTCCCTTTAGGAGGAAGATGAGCTTGTTTGGTCTCCCAATTCTAAGGGAGATTACATAGTTGCCTCTGGATATCAGGCTTTACTATTTCAGAGATTGGGTAGGGGAGAAGTGCAATGGTGGAGACAGGTTTGGAATAAGTTCTCATGGCCAAAATGCAATTGGTTTGTTTGGTTGTTGGCTTGGAACAGGTGCTTGACCTAGGACAATCTCTAGAAAAGAGGCTTCCAAGGCCCTTCAGTTTGTGTTATGTGTGGGGTGGCTAAGGAAGATTCCACCCACCTATTTTTTCATTACTCCTTTGCTTTGCAACTCTAGCACTATTGGTGGGACGTATGGTAGAGCCCCTATTTTCATGTTTCATCCTTGGTCAACTTTTGGAGTGGCATGGGAGAACCCCTTTCAAGGGTGAATTTCTTGTAGAATGTATGGTTAGGGGGGCCCATCTTTCTACTATGGTAGCTCTGGATTGAGAGAAATAGGTGGATATTCTATAATGTGAGGATCATGGTGTAACAAGTCTGGTAGAAAGTTATGGGGATGATTCAGGAGACTGTGCAAGCCAAGAGTGAGGTTTGTCTTCCTTTAACCAAATAAGATGTTGAGGTGGTGGTGTGCCTAGGATTCTAATGAATTTCATGTAATTCAGCCTATGTTAAGAGAGGTTGATAGGTCAAAGAGAAGATTCATAGGGACGGTCAGTGGCAGCACCCTCCCAATGGGTTTCTCAAGATCAATACAGACGGTTCCTCTAGGGGCAATCTCAAGCCTGCAGGTACTGGAGGGATTGGCAGGGACTCTGAAGGTATGGTGATTTTTCTCTTTGCAATCCTTGAGGGGATGAAAACAAACAACATTATGGAAGGCCAGGCTATTCTCTATGCTCTTGAGAAGGCTCAGGCATTGGGTTGGCATAGGATCATTTGTGAATCAGATTCCCAAGTCTTGATCAACCTGCTTGTTAAGAGGAAAGTGTTGGATGTCAATTGGCAGTTGGTTTTGATTGTGCAACACATTTTTAGGATTAGCTCATTCATGGATATAGTTACGTTTATTCATATTCTGCATGAATGGAATAGGGTAGCAGATTGTTTGGCAAAATGGGTGTTCGAGCATCTGGATGGAGGAAATATCGAGGATTGGGAGTCTCTCTCCTCAGTGCTTTGCTTTGATTTGGAATGTATTTTAGAGGAAGATAGGAAGGTTTATACTAACATTTAGGTGGGAACGTGCCTAGTTTTTCTATGTTTGCTATTTTATTTTGGGGGTTTTGGTCCCCCATTCTTCTTGTAATGCTCTTCTTCATTTTTCAATAATATTTTTACCCCTTAATAATAATAATAACAAAAAAACATAAAAAAATAACATATTCATGTATAATATGTAAGATAGATACGTTATCAAGATGTGAAAACAAAATAAATCTTAATAGGATAGGGTTCATAGAGTAATAACACCTGCATACTCTCCAAAGTTTGAGGGTCATAAAATAATATTATTATTGAGTGGGAATCCCTCAATATTCTCAATTCCTTTGAAGGAAAAAAACCCCCTCCCACATAATAAAAGCCATAATTGATGATGCTAAGCAGAGTTTGAGGGGGATGACACAATTATCAATTGTTCCCACTTATCACAAAGGGAATGGGGTTGCAGATATACTTGATAATATATGAATAGGTCTCCCTCATTTAACTAATTGACATGTTGGATGCCAAATCCATGAAAGTGTCTCATCAATAATTTAAAATGAATAAACCTCAAGATAGAATTGTAATTAGGTAGTTACATGCATGATCTATACTCCTCAAGAGATGGAGTCAAAATATAATGACCCATCATCGTTCCAACATGAAGATAATTATTTACATAAGGTGGGATGAAGTGTGTAATACAATTCTTTTTCAAACTGTTAACACTAAGATCTACCAGGTCTTGCTAAATTCCATCTTTGACTATCTAGGTACTATGGAGATGGAGGGAGATAAGGACCAATTTATACTAAATTACTTTGCATAAATCCAAAACATGAATAAGGTGTGGAAGAATATTAATATTGGAGGGATTAAGTATTTTATGTTGAGAGTAACTAAACATGATGTTATCTTGGTGAAAGAATTCATTATTGGGTGGGATAAGAGGATCATGGAGCTAAGAAGGGTAAGAATCTTGATCATAGAGGAGCTGATTGGAGAGTACATTGTGTGATGGATCAAATTCATATAAATACCAATCAAAAAATAATGAGCTTTTATATATGTTATTTTTCACCAATTAATTTATCAAGATAGATAAAAAGGGGTTACTCGTGCAGACCTTCTATGCCAATGGTCCAAAGTATGATTATAAGTAATGAAGTATTTGATTCTTGAAGGTAAGCACACCCTAATATTATCTCATAAATTTCTAGTAATAAATAATTTTTATGTATATAAAATCATCCTCCCCTTTTATCTTCTCAAATCCCTAGTAGGAGCACTGCTCTCGTACACAAAACAAATGAAGCAAATACCGTTATGCACTAGGGCCTTATCCTGTTATTAGCCAAGAAAAATGAGACAATGTAGGTTAGGGAGGTTATATTATATGGGTAATATGATAAGGATTAATCCCTTAAATAATACCCTACTTTAGGTTCCCATCATCTGATAATCAGTATGTCTCATGATAGCCCTTAATCCAAAACCTCTATTAAATACCCTCCCCTAAAACTCATTATCCTTAAATCTAAACCACTCCTACTAGATGAGGGAACCTCTAGGGAAGTTTTAGGGAAAGGAAATACCTCCATTATAGAGGAGATAAAATCTAACAAGGAGCAAATAAAAAAATTTAATAGTAAGATTCATGAGGCCAAGATGTGTCTAGCAGGCCTTATACATGATTAGAATGCCATGAACAAAGAAGTTTCTAAAATAATCCACTCCTTCACTCATTATATTAAGGTATAATTAACCCCCTTTAATCAACACATTATGGTGGTAGAGACATCTTCTCCCAATATCCCACTTATAACCCCCATCAAGAATACTCAAGTGAAGGAATAGGTACATAAAAGACCTTGGATGATCCTACCTAGGGAGGATGGAGAAGGGACTAGAAAAAGAATAAGGTCTAGAATTAAAAAGATAAAATAGGGCATGCAATAGAATATGATCAAGGATGTGAAGGAGCCAACAAAAGGACCCCTCTTTCTAAAATAGTTTACTATTTATCTATTTGATATTTTGCCTTCTACATGGATAGTTAGCTATTATTGTTATTATTTTTATTTTTCATCCCATAGGGCTTACGACTTTATAATTTTTAACTATGGATCTTGGTCCTTGTAAAAATAGGTTATTTACCTTAAAAAATTAAAAAATAACACCTGCATACTATCATCTACAAATAAGATGCCTCTTAAATAACAAAGCTATTAGGTAGATAAAATTCTAACATCTTAGTCATTCGAATTTTGGCATGTCTTGCACAATGATCATGAATACTATTGAAATACATATGTGATATATAAATAATATGTTATCTAATAATCATGAGATAATTAACACAATATAAAGATTTAAAGTAGATTATAATCATGCTCATGGCATGATTTTATATTTTTTCAAATATTTTGAATGGTTTTTGCATTTTTTAAAATATATGTTTTTTTAATATTTTTGAAATATAAAAACTAGAAATAATATAAATTGAACATAATCAAGGTATCAAAAATAGAAGAAGGTACAAAGATATAAATAGTTCAACCAAAAGTGTCAATGGGATAGATGTGATAGAATTGGTTTATATTGCCAAATATAAGGAAGATGTTTGCATTGAAAGTGAATTATAACTTTTTAAAAATGTATGAAATTGAAAACTTATGTAGAAGACTAATTTTACATCCTCATGTCATCAAATGTAAATTTTTTGAAATATCTCACATGTATAAACAATATAGTTTCAAAAGAGAGTTTTTGCATGAAAAATGATGACTTGCATAATAAAATTGAGTAAAAAATCTAAAAATTGGAAGTATTAAGGATTTGTCTATTATAATTATGAATTCTAAGATGAAATAGGCAAAGGATAATATTGATTGATTGGGACATTAATGGTAAATGATTCTATCTAGTTTTAGGTGATTTTAACTTATAAGTAAAAAATGATAAAATATCAATGTAGACTATGAAAACATAGAGATAAATGATAAATTTTAGTATAAATGATTATGTTTTGAAGTTTCATATATTTAAAAGTAAAATAGAATGAATAAGAGGTCAAAATACCAAGGGAATGGAAGAACTAATCAATTGAATGCATATGCAAGCAAATAAAATAATAAGATGTAGTAGTTCAAAGCTATGTATAATCATAGTTTTAATTTTTATTTATTTATTTATTTTAATAGTTTTATAATATTTTAAATTCACAAGCTACCCAATGATCCCATCAAGATAGGAACTAAATAAATTAGTGATTAGTATAAAATATTTCACTTTATTTGAATAAAATGTATCAGATTTACTTATATCAAAATCAAAATAAGTATCATATTTATTAGAAAAATTATCTATATGACTAATTTTGTGACACTATGTAGGATAAGAACATATAGATGATGCAAGATGATGTGAAATTCCATGAATATTTGTATAATTTTTTGTCACTTATTGAGAATTAGATATATTTTTCCTATAAACCTACTTTTACATTATTGGATTTTGAACTTTTAACATCTCTTTCCAAATGGTTTGATTAAAAAATATTTGGTTAGGTGTTAGAATTGAAAACATGCTTTGATTTTACATAGATGTAGAATTGAAATGTGGTGGATTATGGGGAGGAGAAGGTACCATGGATTGCATGGGGAACTCATAATTATTTCCTAAAATTTTAATAACTTGACTGCAATAAATATATTTTAGGGATTTATGTTCTGTGAAAGGCACAAAATAAATATTTTGCAACCAAGGACATCCCAATATCATGCCAAAGATACCACTTTATTCAATAAATAGAAAAAGTGTATATAGAATAGTAGGTCCCACTTTAAGATCCAACACAATATGTCCCAAAGTGGTTTTTTATTTATCATTGAATGTCTTAAAAATCTTATTAGTTGGTTGTATATCATTTTGTGTGTAACCCAATCAGTGAAGTAATGTGATTATGCATGAATTTTTACTTTATCCATTATCAAATAGAATAATATGGTTATATTTTTGATCAACATAAGATTTTATAAATAAAACATGAAAATAATCATAATCATCTACTACCTCACTATCATCAAATGTAATCATAGGATGTGTTTGAATATTTAGAGCAATTGTATTGATAATCCCATCCAAGGGATGATCATATGATTTGGGAGGTGGATAAACATTGTAGGTATGATCCATTATTGAAGTATAATTTTTAGTAGCATGATTAAGAAATGGTTTATTTAAAAAAATCAATTTAGCATTATCATTTTATTGAGGCTTAATTTATTCTATAAGAGTGTCTAGGTCAATAACATTATTATCAATAAGATCCTGAATGAGATGCTTGAGATTGAAACATATTTTAATAGAATGACCATTGCATATATGAAGGTCACAATATGCATTGCTATCAAAATATTTTCCTTGTAGTTTTCTCATATTATGTTTAAATGGAGGAGGAATAGTGATTAAATTGATTCCAAGTAAGTTTTGTAATAATATTTAAGGTAGTTATGGTAATCTACAAAATTGACTTCTTAGTTGATCTGATAAAATAATCTTATTATAAGGTTTAAAGATAACATTGACTATTACTTTTACATATGTTTTGGTATATTATGTCTTATATTTGTAATATGTTTTGATTTTATATTTAGATGTAGGGTTTGATATAGATGTGGGTGTATACTTAACCTTATTCAAAGTAAGAATCTTGACTTATCTTTATCTTATGATATGATGAAGCTATTAAAATTATAGTCTTAGGATAAAACACATAATCACTAATAGGTTTGTAAACATATAAACTATGAAATTGTATGACTTAGGCATGGATAATAACAACAAACCTATATGTCCTCTTTATTTCTCACTAAACCCTTCTCGCCTAGATTTTCATTGATTCTTAATCACCCGTAGCTTCCTATACTTATATTTTTGAGACTCGAGCAACACTCTAGACCTAGATCGATCCCCCCAAGTCTTATCCTCATAGGAAAATAGTGCCCAACTTGGATAGGAGTGCTAAAATTTATGGGTGTCTTATTTATAGTGATATTTTCTAAGTTCACTTTAGACTCAAATGGTTAGATCTTCTCAATTCCTTATCTTTTCCCCTATCATCCTAATGTAAGATCATCTAACCCATGATCATCTGTTCTCCTATAAAAGGCCATTTAATGTCCATTTAGAAGGGTTAGCACTCATTCACAGGAAAGAATCAAGAATAAAAGTAACTACAGTCAAGCACTCTTCCCTATTCTATGCATACAACCCTCCAAGACCAATATAAGCCTATTCAAACACTCATACCAATCTCTATTCATCTAAAGTGTATTTTAGTTTTGCATCTAGTTGCATACATCACACAATTGCACCAAGCACTTCAAATAGGAGAAATACATTAGCTTGATCCCTCTTCAAAGTATTGGTATGAAGGTAGCGTGCCCACACATGAGGTGTGAAGTTCTTCCATTGTATCCTTTACACACTAACCCCTTCTCTCTTTCTAAAGTTTGCTACTCAAGTTCAAGTACCAAGAGCTCCTAAGGATTTTGAATATTGAATCAGACACATAGCGAGCTCCACACAAAATCAGGCTTCAATATTTCACTACCAAGGTGTCATAAGCCTATTGAATAGAACCCATAAAATCTATACCACCAGGACAAAATGTTAGAAGTCGACAACAACATTGGAAGTGGACAATAATGCCAAAAAGTGGACTACAATGCCAAGTAGTAGGGTGCCTTGAGTTTGGTGCCTATATCCAATCTATAAATAGAGTTTTGGGTCCTATTTATGATATTCTTCCATCTCTACACACCCATTTATAGAAGCTACATCATCCATTTCATCCTGGAATAAGCTATGTTCTAATTTCTCTCACCTATTGCTATATTTAGAAAAAGGAAAAATACATATCTATCTACACAAATTAGTAGGATAATTAAGACACATTTATTTATTGATTTAAATTTACTCAGACCTTTATTTTCTTAGGAATTAAATACCTAATTCCCAAAATGGAAAAAGCATTTGGTGAACCCAACTTCAAATTTTCACATAAAAACCCTAGAAACCCTAAGGCTAATTATTTATAATTTTTTGAAATTTTTTCTTGATTTTCCTAAATTTTAAAATTATAAAACTAAAAATTAATTGAACTATTTTCAATAAATTCACCCAAACTCTAGTTTACACATACTAGGTCCTATTTGCATACAAACACTTGTAAACCACTAGGAAAAATATACTACTAATTTTAAAAATATTTTCATATTTGTCCTCAATTTTTAAAAATTAAAACTACAAATTTTCTATAAATTTTTCAAATTATTGCACAAATTTTGAAAAAATTTATTCAAAAACCTAGTTGTATCAAATACATTCTCAGTTATTTTCAATTCTTTTCACATCATTTTCTAAAAAATTAGTTTCATATCTAAAAAAATCAATTCAAAATTCAAAAGTACATAGTATTTTACAAATAATATTTCTAAAATATCCCTAGTGGTATATACTAGCTCCTTTTTTTTGCTTGTTGAGGTATCCCCTTACATGTTTGGCATCTCAGTATCCTTTTTGTACAATTTCCAGTTCACTATTTTTTGGACTCTATGTTTATTAATTTTAGTACTTTATATTTCTCCCACATTTACTCTTAAAATATATTTAAAAACATTTAAAATTGTTTTCCTAATTTATCAATGGCTCAATATACTAGTTTTGATAAAATTGGTAAAAGAGAACTTCAAGAACTCTTAACCAAACATCCAAATATACAAGATGACATACTTAGAATTTTAAACTAAGAATAGTAAAGAGTAACCAATGGGAAATCTTCTCAAATCATAGAGAAACCAGTTGAAAATAAAACTACAGGGGCAAATATGTGTCAACCACCCCCTATAGTAGCCCAACCTTCTTCTATGCCACCAGTTGTAGCTAGTACATCCCCATCTCTTGATGTTGAAACCCTTGTGCAAGAGATAATATCTGTTCAATCCAAGGTGTAACATCTTGAGCAAGGTACCACTAGACCTACACATACATTGGATTATTTTACACTTTTGCATACACCATTGACACATCGCATTACTTCTACACCCTTGTCACAATGATTTGTTCAACCCAAGCTTACTCTTTATGATGTCAATGGTGATCCAAAGACATATTTGAGAGATTTTAATGTATCATGTTTAGATTATGTACCCAATGATTGGGTACTTACCAAACTCTTTCCACAAAGCCTAAAGGAATATGTTTTACAATAGTTTTATAGTCTACTAAATTAGTTAGTCATGACATTCAATCCTTTATCCGACATGTTCCTAGCACATTTTAGTATCAACATTGGTGATAAAGTATCATATGCATAGATTTCACAATAGAAACATAGGTCAAATCAGCCTCTCACAGATTATGTTCTTAGATACAAGACTATTCTGACTAAGTTAACTAGCCCCATTGTTGATCAAGATCTACATGATATATTAAAATAGAGCCTTATACTAGCACTACCCAGATCTATTATGTTCAAAATATTCTCTTCCTTCACCTAGTTTTGTCATACACTTAAGAGAAGAGAATTCAGGGAAAACTCAAGTATTCAAGTACTCTAGACACAAAAAACAAGATTAATAGCAAAGTCCCATACAAGGTCAAAATTAGTGACAATAAGAATCAAAATCAACCAATAGTAAATGCAACTTTAGAGCCCCATCAATGTGTGGTTTTATTATCACCTCCTTGATGTACATTTACCAATTTACTAATTTCCCTAGCTAGAGTTCTATAGTAGTTATTGGAATGTAACATCATCACTCTCCCATCTATTCAGTAAGTAAATCCAACAAAGCCTCTTCCGTGGGGATATGATCAACATTCATTTTGTAATTTTCATAGGGCACCAAACCACACAAAAAATAGATGCATCATTTTTCAACATAAGATACAAGACTTGATAGATGATAATCTACTTGATCTAGGCACTTTAGTTGAGCCTCCAAAGACAAAGCCAAAAAAATTTAAAGCTTTGAAAATATTTTCAAATCCATTCCCACAACATTCAAAACAAGAGAAAGAGGACACATTAGGTTTTTATCATACATACCATACACATCTTCCACTAGTTACATACCATGCACCTTTAATTAAGGAACATCCTTTGAGAGGTATGATAGGTGTGTATGAGTCCAGAGTTCTAGGTAGGCCTTCAATATATTTTTTATATTAGGAGATTTTTTAGGATGATATAGGTTAAATTGCATTTTTTTTTATCAAATCACATATCCATAATCATCATATCCACAGTGTACTCATCAATAATGGTTCCAATCTTAATATATGCACCTTCACACTACTAAAAAATTTGGGTTATTTAGAGTAGGATATCACTCCAATTGATACAATTATTAGTGGGTTTAGTGGGCATGTTCACAGCTCATTTGGAAAAATAATGCTTCCATTATAGGTTGGTCCTATACATGTGGCTACACCATTCACTATAGTTCCAAGTGCAGGATTTTTTGACATACTTCTTAGTTGACCATGGATTCAAAACCTCAAGGTAGTACCTTCTATAGTTTATAAATGCATGAAATTAATTCACACTAATCAAGTTATTACAATTGGTGTAGTTACTTATGAGTCACCACTCCCCACTTTAGATCTATCTACTAGCTTTCATTCACCAGATCTAGTTCTTCCATTAGTTTTAACTTCTCCCCTAGCTTTTATTCTAGTTCCATCATAGGTTTATCCATAGTTACAACATCCATCACTAGTATAGAGGGTTCATACACCCCCAAAACCTTAAGATTCTAGATGGCTTCTAGTGATAGTATTCACACCTAGTGTAGTTATACTGAGATCTCATATAGATATACAGAAAGAACATATTCATATATTTTATCCTATGTTTAGGTGGGTCCCTAAGAGCCTTATAGTTTCATCCACTTATAAAAGTCATAGGGTGACCCCACATTCAATTTATAATTTATATATTTATGAGTAGTTATAATGTACACACATTTTAGCTTCATAATCTCAGTCATACACTCATACCTCATGATCACACATGATTTAGTTATTTACCATAAGACACCAGGATAGGGAGTCTCACCTGAGACTCATCAATTAGTATCATTTATTCTTACCCCTTCCTATACATAGTCCAAATATTATATATATATATATATATATATACAAAAACAATATAAAAATTCAAAATATAAAATCATTCAAAACATATCAAAAGTACCAATTTTTTTTTATTGTATGCATCAACCATGATTTACATTACTAATATCATGCTAGGACTTACATTTGCTATTTCATGATATTTTATGTCAATTTTATACATTACCATGCTTCACTTGATATTCTTTGAGTGTGTGCAATGACATATAGCTCATTGACTACTTCACTCTACCCATTAAGGGGGCACTCTTACTTCTATATTTGAGACATACATCAATATACATACCCACTGGGGGCATCCTCTACATGACTACACTATCCAAGTTATGTCATTCCTACACTACACACTCTGAGTTATCATGCTAATGTACATTACTTTATAGCTTACACAGAATATTATATCAACATTTCACTAGTATTTAGCACTTGTGTATCTCTTAGAATATACCTAGTCTTGTACTACACATGTTTTGCATAATTTCACATTTTCTTTGATAGTTAGATGTTCTTGTATCCTTCTAGATATTACATGCTTTCTGTGATTGCTTAGCATAGTTTGTGTGATTGCATTTTCTAGTTCTTGGTTGACTCTTGCTTATGCTTTAGGAAATTTACCAATGTCCTTTGCTTCTTTTTCATGTGTGTGCCTTAGGATATTTTCCAATGTCCTTTATTTGTACTCCTCTATGTCCCTATGGCCTATGTGTCAATTTTGCTTATTTGACTTATATGTGTATGAGGTATTTGAACATTCCTTCCATGCTTATTTCTAGTTTGAGTGACATGTACCCATGTACCTTGTTTACATGGCCCCTTGGCCCATCTAGTATGCTTTTTTGCTTCTTGGTTCTTACTTTTTTTTTATTTCTTGTAAAATGTGTGAAATGCCATGATCCATATCATGAATTTTATTTTCTTTATTGTATTCCATGATGGACATCATGATCCATCCCTCCAACTAACAACTAACAATTAATATTTCTAGTTCTAGATTAGTACATTGTATATGCTTTCACATTGTTATATCTATCTAGGCATACCCCTATTTATCTAAAAATATGTCAATACAAACATTTATATATATTGAAACATATTATCAAACATCAAATGTTATATCATATATATATATATATATATATGTATATATGTATATGTATATATTCTAGATTAACACAGTCTTAGGACGCTTTAAAGGCAATCATTACAGGTTCATCATTACTACCCTCAAAATAGGGGGCATTATATATATATATATATGTATGTATGTATATATTTCAGATTAACACAGTCCCAGGATGCTTTTCTTTTAAAGGCAATCATTACAGGTTCATCCTTACTACCCCTCAAAAGAGGGGGCATAAAATAGGGGATTTATCATAAAGATAATAAATCCTAAAAATATAAATAATATCATTAAAAATAATTATCACAAAATCTAGAGGTCAAACTGATAAAATTAGATTAGAAAAATAATAACAGTCTTAGATCAATAGTCAATTTTCACACAGATAATAGTGATAGAAATGGATAGTAGCAACAAAAATGGATAGTAGTATTATAAATGGATATTAGTGCCAAAAATAAGGGGTTTCCAAAAATTTTCACTCCTATTTAGGCAAAAAAACACTCAAGGTTTCTATAAATAGGCAAAAAAATTAGTGTAGGGACAATTTTTGCACTTCTAGATCCTTCAAATTTAGTATTCTTAGAATAGTTTTCTCAGATATAGGGGGTTATCATGCATGGCATGATGGTTTTCACTTTAAATTTAGACTGGGTGATTGGCATAAAATCCAAATAAAAATCCATGTTCCAGACATCAGTAAGTGGTACATTGATCTTCTTTTATTTTTGAGTTTAGTTTATTTTAGGCATTCTCAGTAGTTACATGTATTACTCCATCTGTAGGTGGTTAGAATCATATTTAAGTTAAAATTTAATACAAGTTTAGATTTTTGAATAATAAGTTCTTGATTTGGATTTTTTATAATCTTATTGAATTAGTTTCAAAGTGATTTTCATACAAGCCTAATATCCATCTTTTGAAATGGCCAAGAGTGGCCTAGTTTCTAGCACACGTTTAACTATCCATGCCACCATGTCAGATTTTTATCATATTCATGGGATCCATGATCCATCTCATATGACATATATTATATACTGATATCACTTCATATATTCACTTCATGGGCTAATGATGGAGCCAAAGGGCCAACCTTTGTATTCTTGAGCCACCTATTCAGAGGGATTGGATATAATGTCTAGACATCAATTAACACATACATGATTTGTTAACTTCAATTAGTTGGTGAAAATGGATCCAAAGGGATATAATATTAATTCTTGAGCCACATTTATAGGTAATTGAGCACTCAACTCCATTTGTGATATTACTCTTGATTTAACACATACTCAGATCATAATAGGTTTTGTATTGGTTTGCACATCTAGTGAGGTGTATTAGTTCCTCTCTCTTCCTTTACTCAAATTTTATACATTATTATTTTAGATATATCATATCTAGTAATAAATAACTTACTTCATGTTTTTATATGCAAATTCACACATCATATCATGCTATCTCTATGCACATCCATCATCATAGAACTTCATGAGCTTTTCCCTGATAGGTAAGTTCAGGTATGCTTTCTATTTTTCATTTATCTTATTATTTTTATTTGCTACATCACATAATAAAGGGAGGACAAATGTAATCATATAAAATGTTAGATTGGATGACTTAAGCATGGCTAATAACACCTAACCTATAAGTCCTCTTTCTTGCTCACTCAACCCTTCTCAGCTAGACTTTCACTGATTCCTAATCACCTATAGCTTCTTAGAATTAGCTTTTTGAGACCTAGGTAACACTCTCAGACACAAATACATGCTCCCAAGTCTCATATTCCTAGGATAATAGAACCTAAATTGGATAGGATCACCAAAATTTAAGGGTGTCTTAATTTTTATGTTGTTGTCCAAGTTCACTTTAACCTCAAACATTCATATTTTCTTGATTCCTTAACTTTTGCCTTATCAGCCTAATGCAATCTCGTCTAACCCATGATCATTAGTTTTCATATAAAAAGCCATTCAATGTATATTTATAAGGGTTATCACTCATTCATAGGAACTAATAAAGAATACAAGCAAGTACACTCAATCACTCTTCCCTATTCTCTACATACAACCTTCCAAGACTAATTCAAGGCAATTCAGGCACTCATACCAGTCTCTAATCATCCAAAGTGCATTATAATTTTGCATCTAGTTTCATACATCACATAATTGTACCAAGCACTTCAAATGGGAGTACTATATTAGCTTGATCCCTCTTCAAATTATTGGTATATAATCAGTGTGCCTATACATGGGGTGTGAAGTACATCTAATGTATCCTTTACACACTAATCCCTTCTCTATTTCATAATTTTTCTACTCAATTTCAAGTACCAAGAGCTCATAAGGATTTTTAATATTGAATCAAACACACAAAAAGCTTGACATAGACTCAAGCTTCGATATTTCACTACTAGGGTGTCATAGGCTTATCGAATACAACCCAAAAAAGCTAGACCACTAGGAAAATAACACTAGAAGTGGATAATAGTGTCAAAAGTAGACAATAATGCTAGAAAGTGGACTACAATGCCAAGTAGTAGGGTGTCCTGAGTTTGGCACTCCTTTCTAATCTAAAAATAGAGTTTTAGGTCCTATTTATGATAGTCTACCATCCCTACATAGTTATTTCTAGACCTTGCATCATTCATTTCAACCCAAAATAAGCTAAGTTCTAATTTCTCTCACCTATTACTATATTTATAAAAAGACAAAATACATATTTGTCTACACAAATTAGTAGGCTAATTGAGACACATCTATTTACCGATTTACATTTACTCAGACCTTTATTTGTTTAAGAATTAAACACCCAATTCCCAAAAATAATAAAACAAGGTTCATTAGTTCCTTTCTTAAGATTAATAATTTATTCATAGGAAATTTTATCATCAATATTGATTTCTAAGTGCTTAAGAAATAAATCTACTAATAAATTGAATGATTTTATAGATTAAGTAGGTGTTATCACTCTCAAGTATACCATGCTTGAAGATATAAAAGCAAACCTTCTCTCCAATTGATAAAATTGGAACCTCTCAGAGTGTGGGTGACTCTATGATGAAAATAACCTCTAGAGAGGGCTAGTTCCCTTTAGATATATCAATTATATCTGAATTATTGTGATTTTTGGGGTGAAAAGGGGAAGGGAAAACTTAAAAGAACTGCTAATTAAAAGGGGGTGATACACTTGAATTGTCCAAATTATATGAAGTTACCAAAATCAATGTACACATATAATTAATGAAATTTATATTTCTATCCTTAAGCAAAAATGTTTCAGATGAAGGGTTAAAAACCTTTTCAAATGACCTATAAAAAGGTGAGATAGAGAGAGATAGGTAAGGAAAGGACCTAAAAAAAAGGAGATAAATCTCACTTATACAATAATGTACAATAAAATACACACTATTCTTATTTCAAAAATTAGATTCAAAACAAAAACTCCTTCATTGATAAATGATCTAGCTTACAAAATCTTTAAACTTCAGGAATTTCTCAAAAATGGCTTCAAAAAGCTAATATATAAGTCTAAAACATTAACTAAAGATAAATTCACGTGGAAAATAGAAGGATTATTCTTATTTGAGTTAAAATAAGACTAAAATCCTTTTATAAAATTAAATAAAGGATTTAAAATCTCCTAATTCTTCAAAAAATGCATGTTCTTCATTTTGGCATAGAATTGAGAAGTGGTGGGCCAATGTTGACTTGTCAACATTTCTTGCATGAAAATCACACAATAAATTATAATTTAACTCCATATTTAAATTTATTTTAAGTTATTTAAAGTATTTATCTTGCATGAAAAGCATGGGAGATGCATGAAACTAGTCAAACTAGTCAACCAAAGAGATTTGATCCTTAAGGACTAGCTAACTCAACTTGAGATCAACTTGCATGAATTTAAGGTTTTGGATTAACTTTATAATGACATATACACTTTAAAAACATATTTTCCTTTGTGGTAACTCTAAAATTAATTCATTTGATTGATTTTTAATGTCATTCGTTACCTGCTTGATTGACTAATTAAGTCTATTAGGCCAATTAGGCCTAATAGCCTATCTTCTTGCATTTGGACTCTATTAAAACTGAAATAATAAGACATGAAACCTGAAAAACCAAAAAAATTCACCATAAAAATAATTATTTATCATCAAAACATTTGATTTTGATGAGAAAACACTTGCCATTCAGTCAACAGGGTTGACTAGACCTATTTTGCTCCATGTTCTTGCAGATTGGCCATTCTGATTGAGTTGGTAAGGACACTTATGGGATTATTTATTAAAAAAATAAAATTTTAGGATGAATAAAAAGTTTAGGTTTTTATCTCCATTGATTATATTTCATTCAAGTGTCTTGTAATTCATTTTACAAGCACTTTTACACAAAAACTGTGATTCATACCCTCATCCATACATATCCATGAATAAAATTGACATTTATGGAATATTATTTGAGTTTGATTTAAATTTTAATTTTTTTAAGTTTTATCCATTGTGATTTGATATCAATCAAATTAGCATTTTTCAAAACTAGTTTTTTGAGGGTTTAGGCGGGCTTTGGAGCTGAATCTTCAAAATGATGATTCATGAAGTAAATACATCAAAATTACAAAAAAAAATTAATTTATGTGTATAAAAATTACCCCCCAAATATCCCTAAAGATATTTGGTTCCCATTCAAAATATATAAAAAGTTACAATGTGGAGAAATTTGTTTGTGAGATTTTGACTACATTATGAGCTACCTACACTCTTAATGATTGTTCATAAATAAAAACAAATAAAATATTATTAATTTTTCATGAATTATAATTAAATATAATTAATAAAAAAATTCTAATATTATTCATCCAAACTCCACATGTGGTGAAATATATGAGCATCTGAACAGGAGGCTAGGAAGGGTGTTTAGAACTGAAAAAAATAAAAATTTCACCAAAATTAAAATAAATATACACCTACTTTCCAATTCCTAAAAAAATGATCATGGTGTCTATACCATGATATAAAAACACTCTAAAATCAAATTTTGCTTGAAAATTCAAAAAACCCCTTTTTGGCCTTTATGTTTGTTTACTTGCAAAAGCCTGTATGAACATGGTTTACTTAAAATTTGAGTTTTGAAACTTTTTAAATGTATTATTATGATGTATAAAAATTATCCCATGATTTTCAAACTTTTACCTAGACTTAGAAACTTTTTTTTCACTTCAGAATGATGCCTACTCCAATGGTGATCTTTAATGGACATGCTACAGACTATTACAAAACAATGAGTATCTCCACTTGTCCAATGGACATGAAATTTTTTAAATTGGTTATAAAACTCATAATGACCATTTTTATAAAATTTTAGGTTCTAAAACCACCTTTAGCTCCTATAATTTTCTATTTTCTCTCAAAATTGATCTGTGTGCATGAATTATCTGCATATTTGAACTTGACAATACTCTTTTGAAATGATAATAACCTATTTAAAATACATTTTTGACAAAAATTAGTGATTTTTAGCCCATTATTCCTTGGTTTGACCAACTTTAAAAGGATATGATCAGTTTTAGGAAAGTTTTGTATAATATGAGTAGTAATTTGGCCTTGATAGGTCAAATTACTAACAATTTTGGTGACTTTCAGGGGTTGACTAGCCTGCTGGTCAAAGAAATCAAAAAATATGAAAAGGATAGACTTGGATATACACTAAATATTGGAAGATATTTTATGGGAAAAGACACAAACATGTACACATGTGCACTTAGAGGAAAGGACAACAACAACATGAAAAGGAAAAAAATAACTGTTGAAAGCATGTGCAAATATGCAATTAGAGTAATGAAACACAAGGAGTCTATTATGTACCAAATAAAATATACCTTGATGGTCCTCTTGGGTCAAATGGAAAGCTATTTGATGCACTATGGAACTTTGAAATGTATTTGCTTCCTTTTGATATCTCTCTTTTGCAAATGGGAGCACTTATATATTCATATGTTTTGGATGATGTAGCTAGGCCTCCAAATTATATTATTAGGCACATGGATTGAAAATATGGATCTAGGATCCAATCCTCTTCCTCTCATATTCTCCTTTATTTCATCAAAAGTGCTATCTGTACCTCTTTCATAGGTTGATCATGATTTGACACATTCTCACTCAATGATTGTATTGGAAATTCAGCTATTATACCTAGATTGATGTCTTTATTTGACTCCATTTTAAGTGTTAATTTGTCAAAGTATTTATATACTTGATAAGAATCCAAACATGGATATAATATGACTTTAATTTCTTCCTAATGAACAGCTGCAATAGTACTCTTTACAAGACATTCATCAATATCCACTTGGGGTGGAGATGGACTATCAAACTTTGCACAAAAACTCTCAAAATCATCTCAAAAGGCCTCTTCATCATGATAAATTTAAATTAAATGAAATTCATCATTATTATTACCATTTGAAACATGTTGATCACACATTTCTACCTTTTGGATCGAGTCAAATGAAAATTCTTGATCTATTGCACTTGTCTCTACTAGCTAAACTCAAGTCCCACCTGGTGTGCTAAAAATTGTTATCACTATGGAGTGCACCTTGCTTAAAGATGTGAAAGCACACCTTCTCTCTAGTTGACATAATGGGAACTTGTCATAGTGTGGGTGACATGAAGAAAAAGTCTTAGGCTTTTAGCTCCATTGATTATATTTCATTGAAGTGTCATGTACTTCATTTTACATCTTTTTCCACAAAAACATGATTTTTTACCTCATCCATACACCTCCATACATAAAATTGACATTTATAAAATTATATTTAATTTTAATTAACATTTTTTAGGTTTATCCATGGTGATTTGATATCAATAAAATCAACATTTTTCAAAACTAGTTTTTTGAGGGTTTAGGTGGGCTTTGAAGCTGAATCTTCAAAATGATGATTCATGAAGTACATACCTCCAAATTCCAAATAAATTTACATTTATGTGTAAAAAAATTACCCCCAAACATATTTTAAAATATTGGGTTCCCATTCAAAATATATAAAAAGTTACCACATGGATAAATATGCATGTAGGGTTTTGACTACATTTTGAGCTACATACACTCTTAATGATTATTCATAAAGTAAAACCATTAAAATGGTATAAATATTTCATTAATTATAATTAAATATTATTACTCAAAACATACTAATATTTTTCATCCAAACTCTACATATGGTAAAATATATGAGCATCTGAATAGGAGGTTAGGAAGGGTGTTTAGAACTGAAAAAATGAAAATTTCACCAAAATGAAAATAAATATTTACCTAATTCCTAATTCCTAAAAAATTATCATGGGGTCTATACCATGATATAAAAACACTCTGAAAGCACATTTTGCTTTAAATTTTAAAAAACCCCTTTTTGGCCTTTATTCTCATTTGTTTACAAAAGCCTGTATGAGCATGCGTTGCTTAAAATTTAGAGGTTTGACACTATATAAAGGTTTTATTATGATTTAAAAACATTTTAAAATTTTACCTAGACTTATAAATGTCTTTGGCACTCCAGAATGATGCATACTCTAATGGTGATCTCTAACAGACATGCTAAGGACTGTTACAAAATAACAAGTATCTCCACTCATCCAATGGCCATGAAACTTTTTCAAAATGTTATCCAACTCATAATGACCATGTGTATGTAATTTTAAGTCCTAAACCCACTTGTATCTCCAAAAACATTCAATTTTCTCTCAAAATTGATCCCTATACATGGATCGTCTGCATATTTGAACTTGACAATGCTCTTTTGAAATGATAATGATCCATTTACAATCCATTTTTAAAATTTTTGACCAAAATTAGTGATTTTTAGGCCAATATTCCTTTCTTTGACCAACTTTAAAAGGCTATGAATGGTTTAGGAATGTTTTGTATGATAGGACTAGTAATTTGGCCTTGATAGGTCAAATTACTAATAGTAGGTTGATCATAAAACCAACACAAATAATAGTGCTTTAAGATTATTATAAAAATTTTGGTTAATAATTTATCATTTAAGGAATAATCTAAACATGTTGTGTGAAAAGATATGATATGCTGTTTTAGATCTCCTTTACCTTCATATAATGGAATCGTATGAGTTAAAACTTTAGTAGGTAAAAGATATGATGTAATATAATTTTATAAATTATTATGAAGTATAGCTTTAGAATCCAATCATTGGATAAAATTTGGTATATCTTCCTCTAATTTCAATACCTTAGCTCACAAAAATGCAACTATTTACTCAATGGATTGTGTATTAGGCAAGGTATGTGATGTAGTGTGCATAGATATAAAATAATCTAGATAAGTCACTTGGTTAGGTATAGGCATAGAAATATGTTTTAAACTATATTTTTATCTCAATCCTAAATATTTGGATGTAATATCAATATCAAAAACATTAGAATAAACACATGTTATAGGGTTTACGATGCAAAAACATGGTTCTTTTTGTGCAATAAGAGTAGAAATTTTGGATTTTTATGCATTTTTAGAGGCTAAAATGACTTCAATTATATTAGTTATGGATTTTGGCATTTGATGAATTCCTATTTTAAATGGGAATAAACATTAAACTTGTTATGAATCCACTCGATTAAGTTCATCAGGATGAATTCGATCTAAATCTTCATGGGTATCTTGTGCATTAAGATAATTTTTATTAGTTTGTTCATTTTGATTATGTTATTGAAAATATTATTTAGAATTTTTTCATCAAAATATGAACCAATATGTTCATTATTAGAATCCATTATAATATATGTTAAAGGGATTTGGCTATGCTCAATGGGAATCTCACTTATCCTAGCACTTTGCCTTAAAGGAATCTTAGAGACAAATTTCTTAGATGGAATATAATAAAAACATGAAAAGTAAATTGAAAATGTGAAAATAAATAGCAAAACTAAAAATGTAGGAAAAAATCAAAAAATAAATTGAATTCTTAGAAGGTTGGAACCCTAAGTGGGACCTAGGGTTTGAAAGTGTTTGAAAAATAAATAGGTTCACCAAATGTTATATCTTGAATTGAATTAATGTGGCGATTAATCCTAATTATGATATATAGAATATAATAATGCAAGGTGTTGTAAATGCACTTTTAAATAGTAAACTTAAAGCAAATGACTGAAATAGAAAAAATAAAACAATGACAAGAAAAATAAACTATGCAAATAAAATATGAACTTAGATTTTTTATTGGTTTTATTAACTATGTTGACTAATAAAATGTAAGAACTGTAAAATGTGATCAAACCTGAAATATTCTCAAAATTTGAATCTCAACCATGCACAGACAAAAATTCTAATAGGTACAATAATGTTGGTCACTATTATCTCTATCTACCAATTTTATCCTTTTGAAAAAAACTAGAATTTAAGGAAGATTCACATGTGATAGTTTGAAATAGGTCTATATGTGATTATTTTGTTCTTCATAAGTGTGTAGAAGACTTGTGGATAATTTATTGAAGTGTAAATTCTAGTAGGCCATGCAATGATTGAATGGCTTACAAGTATGAAAAAGAGTAGTGTATTTGGGTTGAGTTGACCACAATCACCCCCATGATGACTAAACCCTACCTACATATCCAATACTCCAAGGAGAGAAATAATTCCCAATTTAGTTCTCTCACCTAAGTGATTTATGTAAATATGATCATTTGACTATATGAATACACATAGAATCAAATTGAATAGTTGATAATGTTTGGCTAGGGATGCATAAAACTAGATTTAGACTTGGTTGAGGACTAATTGAGATTCTTAGATATTAAATTGGGAAGAATTGAGAACTTTTTCTCAATGTGCACTTGTGTAAGTAAGATTTTGTATTGAATTTACCGAGTTGTGTAATAAGTAACTTGAATGTGATTTTATAGCAATTCAAAAGGAATGAAAACATGCTAAGAAACATTAAAACATGGAGGATTAGATAAGGGAGGGTTTAATTTTAAAATTTTATCATTGGTAGGATAAGGACATGAACATTGGATATGGACAATAATGTTTACAACTATTGTCCCTATTAGACAATCCTCTCTCTTAGGGTAAATTGTTGAACTTTGGATAAGGCATACATATGCATAATGTTGTTCTCATCAATTATAACATTTATATAAATGATATATGATGGTATTATGATAAAAATATGTCCTCTCTTGTGCTTAGAGTATGGTGAAGTAGTAAAATAAACACTAATTAAGTGCACAAGTTAATGAAAGGAAAAAATAGGTAAAATAAACATGATCTAGTATTCATGACCATATTTGGGTTACTACAACCATTCCAACATAATATAATACAACACATTTTAAGAAACATGGGATGACCCCTCCTAATAAACCCAATAAAAATAAATTCAACCTAGGCTACCATTCTCTTCCTTCAGAACCAATACAAGAGAGACACCTATATAATAAACTACACCCAATGTGAATGATAATATCTCCACCTTTTTGGGAAACATTCGTGACCTTAATAAAAATAAATATTCATCCCAAGGAAGTCATTTAAGTTAGGGAATAGATTAAAATTTTAATAATCAAATATATTTCCTTTATACTCCAACTCTATCAACTCCATATCAATCACCCCAAAATCAAACTAATCCTTCCTCGAACACTCCCCCATCTTATCAAAACCTTTAGTATTTGATTTCCTAAAACACTCCCACTAACATTCCTTCACCATATTCTCCTCATACTTATACTCTTGTCATCACCCCTCTTCCTTCCAATGATCCTAAAAAATGGTTTGTAACACACTACCTCTTTTAACAACTCATAACTACATACCAGTTGGTATGCCACCTTCATACTTTCCTCTTACCCACATGTCAGTTGGTGCCTTTCCCCCATATATTCCACCTAGATATAGATCCACTGACATGCCTCCATTTAAATATTTTCCACCCTAATACCACATGTTTTTAATCCACATATCTAAATAACTATTTTCTAGATTATTATCCTCAACTAACTTAGGCAAGAACATCCACCCTAGTGGTTGTGCATAAACCACCTACCCAAATCTACCTCCTCCCAACTATCTAGACACATTATCAGTGGATATCAGTACCATGGTAACTTAGGAAAAACATCTCAACAAACCCCTCTACCATGTCCATTCCCTGAGCTTCCCAAGTATGAAGGAGAGGAATATCCCAATACACATATCAAGGAGTATGTCATTGATATAAGAGAGTTACTCACTTTAGATTTATTAGTGGAAAATATTTTTCCCAAGAATCATGAAGGAATTACTTTAGACTAGTATTATCATCTCCCTAAATCATATATTCACTATTTCAAATAATTCATAACTAAATTTATTAAGGATTTTTATATGAACAAATTACTTTTCACGGACAGATGAGAATTATTGCACATTAAGAAAGATCCAAATGAATCTATTACTCACTTCATTGTGAGGTGGTATAAAGTATTATACTCCTCTATGAGTGATCCACACATGGATCAAAGGTAATTATATAACATTTTCCTTCACTCTCTAAATTGTGATAATTGGGAATAAGTATAAAAATTAACATATAGATCACATTAATAAGAAATTGAAATTTATCTAAGAATGGACCAAGTGTCCATCGATAGTGGTCACAAAATATATGAGGCTAATGTAAATATTTTCACCCATAATTAAATTAGTGAGGGATATCTAAACAAAAACTAGAGTAATTAGGCTAATTAGGGGCCCAAGATCTTTAATCATAATTGAAAAGATATAACAGATGGTGTTACATATTATACAAAGAATATAATTATTGTTAAGACAAAC
The DNA here is from genome assembly GCA_037957365.1 of Torreya grandis. Classification (NCBI taxonomy): domain Eukaryota; kingdom Viridiplantae; phylum Streptophyta; class Pinopsida; order Cupressales; family Taxaceae; genus Torreya; species Torreya grandis. Next base: position 199,423 of record JARHVA010004701.1, on the reverse strand, counting down.
CATGTTAAAAATAATAATTCTAACAAAAAAAATAGGGCTAAAAACAAAATAAATCCTAACCCTATGCCTAATGTTCACACTATGAAATTAAATCATCTACTACCACCACAAGAAAATCATTACCAAGGAAAAAATTAGAACATAGACACATCGTATCAAGACCAACATTTCAATCAAAATTAATCTTATCAAAATTATTAACCAATGTCAGAGTTTCATCCAAGGATTCAACCAACATAATCAAAACTTAAGGATAAGGGATTATAATTGCAATGTATATTAATTATTCTTTAGATTAACTAGTCATGATAATAATCACTACTAGGATTATAATAACTTAATTCAAAGAATCATAAAACATTAACAGAAAGTGATTATTTACATGTTCTTGGGAAGTACCAATGAGAACTCCAAACATTCTAAAATGGGTCATTCAGTGCCTCAAAATGCTAATATACATATATACCAAGACCCTTTTCCTAATCGCCCACCCCATTGTAATTAGAGAACACCAAAAAGTGGTCATACCAACCAACCCATACCAATTAGGACTCATAATGCAAAATCCTTGACATCTAAAATTTTAATGTCACCCTTGCCTCGATCCCCAAAGGAAAACTAAAATAATAGGTCTAATAAAACTATAAAATAATAAGGAATCCAAAATCATAATTATAAAAAGGGGTATCACACACTTCTCATTTGAAAAAACACTCAAGAATTATATTTTGGATGAATGCACAAACACATTAGAAAATATGATCTTGTCATTAAGATAACAAATACTTACACCATATGTCCATCATGAATTTAATAGAAAATAATCCTACCCATCACTTAAAAATTATTTATGCCTTGGGTACCTGACACTTGGATAGTGCTATCCCAATACAAATGCCAAAATCAATCACATTGACCTATAAACATATCCCCTTGGGTAGATGCTCAAGGATGTTGGGTACTTATTTAACCTTAGGTGATTACCTTCTAATGCCTACATATCTAAGAGAGGAGATCCATATTTGTAACTACAAGTATGGATCTAAAAAAATTACGTTATATTACCCATGGTAGATTATGGTGTTGTGGTAAACATTTTTTTCTTTTTAATTCGGTAATTGGGCTATGGAGAGACCAACTATTCTATGAACAAGAATAACCTATGAGGCTATGAAAACCTTAAATATTCCTATATTGGCATTATAATTATACCTCTCACATTAGGGATCAAAATAATGCTTATGGATTTTATGTCATTTAATATCACACCAACAATATTTTTTTTTAGAAGGCTTTGGATCAATCAGATAAAGGGGATCTATTCTACCTTAGTTCAGAAAATAAGGCTTTTACACCTTGGGTAGGTTTTCATTGGCCAAGATGACCCAAATATGTTTGATGTCTATTAATAACTTAAATAAAATGCCTAAGATTCACATTGATTTTCATCTTCTTGATAATAAAATATAAAATCCTTCCTCTTTTACAAAGGAAAATAAACTTATGACAACACCCAATTGAGTCCCAAAATAGAATTAAAGAATATTGAGACTTCATTAAATGTGAATATTGATGAAAGGGGTGTTATAAAAACATATAATATTGGATAAAATATTATGATAGTATCAATCATACCAATTAATTCAATAGCTAAGATCGTTAAACTTTTATAAAAGGATAAACCCATCATGTTACCATTTGATCCACATGGGGTTGTAAATTATAATGTGAATAAACATTTAGGTTTAGAGGTCTTTGAGTTAGTGGCTAGGATTCCTAATATCTGGATGGTTAATATTTTTTGAAATATAAAAATACCTCTAATAGATCCTCGTGATCCCTCTCCTTCAAATGATCAATGGAAAATCCATTATAATGGGGAAATTGCCACTTATGTACAAGGGTAGGTGTAATATTAACCTCACAAAAATGAAGGATAATCCCGTTTAGGCTTACATTAGAATTTGAATGTACCAAAAACATTGAAAAATATGAAGCATTATTTATAGTAATGTTGATTTCTATAAGGTTAGGTGTTCAAAATGTTAATATTTTAGGAGACTCATAACTAGTAACCAATCAAGTTTTTTAAGTCTACCAAACCAAATAGTAGTAACTTTAAATTTACAAGAATTTTATCCATGAAATTTATAATATTTTAACTTTGTGTCTATAGAAGTCATTCCTAGAGAGGAAAACTAACTTTCTAATTTGATATCCTCATATTCATTTTTATTCTTACCTCACCAAGAGATCCCACAATATAATATGTTTATGTCTCTAGTGCTTGGACCATGTATTATCAAGACACTAGATGTTAAAACCCCAACCCATGTGAAAAAAGAGGCTGAGACTCTCATCTTGTATTTTTTCAAGAATGACAAGGTAATCCTATTATTTAATGGGATTATGATGACATTCCCAAAAACCTTCATAAAGGTGGGTTTTTATCTCATCCCTCATATTTTTCTCTGCTCATACTTGAATACTAAAAATACTAATTCAAGGTTGATTAATACGACTCCTATGGGTAATATTATGGATATTTTGAGGCCAATTATGATACATCAAATCTTCCCCATGCTCCACAAGATTTTACATAAGGGAATTAATCCCTAATAGAAGATACCATTAAAATAAATATTTATATGAATGAGTAAACCAATATTAAGATTTGATTTAATATATCTCTAGAGGAGATATAAGACCATAATAATTTAGACACTAAACTTTTAAAACACTTTGCCTTTTGATGTTTAGACGTGATGGGTATTGACCCTAAGTTGGTGGTCCATAATATAGTCATTGAAGTAGATGCAAAACCCATCAATAAAAAGATTAGACATTTACAACCCAAAATAAAATTAATGGAAAAATATGAGGTCATAAAACTCCTCAAATTAGGGTTCATTAAACCCTTTGACTACACCATATGGTTGTCCAATATTATCCCTATCATTAAAAAAATGGAAAAATTAAAATATGGATCAATTTTTGGGACATTAAAAAGGCATTCCCTATATAATATTTTCCCTTACCCTCCTCCATAGATGTTATCATAGATGCCATGGCCAGATATGAGTTATTGTCTCTCATGGGTGGATTTTTAAGTTATAACCAAATTAGAATTTATTAATATGACCAAAGTAAGACTTCATTTACCATGTCATGGGGGAAATTTTATTATGTTTTCATGCCTTTCAAACTAATTTTTTTGGTGAAACTCACCAAAGGGCCATGCATAATATCTTCCATGACATTATTCACAAACTCATGGAGGTCTATGGATGATCATTTGGGATAGTCCAAGAAAAGAGATGACCATCTCAATGTCTTATATTTGATTCCCACCCACCTCATTGAGTAAGATGTCACACTAAATAAAAAATATGCTTTTGGGTTTATTGATGGAAATATTTTAGGCTACATCATTTTCAAGTGTGGTATTGACATAGATCCCACCAAAAATAGTGTCAATATTGAGATGTCTCCCACCAATGATGAAATAGGAATAAGATCATTATTAATAAATCTAGGGTAAATTTAAAGGTTCATTATTGATCTAATGTATGTTATCTATATCATTAAAAAAATTCTTAATAAAATTAGTTATCTAACCTAAACCCAAAAATACTAAAATACATATGAGTTTATAAATCACTTTCACATGGATCTGTTAACTCTCATGGAACCAAATAAAATCAACCTCTCATTATTTACTTTAGGGAAAATGAGGTGTTTATATAATGCATGGTAGTTGATGAGGATGATGAAAACAAGAAGATAGATATATATTTAAGTCATTATCTTATTTATTTTTTATTATGAAAAAATATATACCTAAGTGGAGAAGGAATTTATGCCCATAGTCTTTATTAAAATGATTGAGACAGTACATGCTCAATAAAGAAAAAGGGTGATTTTAAGATCTAAAACTCTTTGTACCTTCCTAGATTACCAAACCTTGTCTAAAATGGTTTTTCATTTTATCACATTTTTAAGTGAGTTCAAATTCACCTACATCAAATAGAAGTCCATTAAGGGATATCTTTGATGACTAGTTGGTTGATATCCATTTGCATGGAGGTGAATTTTTTGACATTGACTTAATTGAAGAATTTATTTATGATTTTCATATATAAGACAAAAGTCACTTGTTATCCATAGTACACTGATATAATAAATTATTTGGTTGATTAAACCTATTTTGAGGGTGAAAAATCTCAAAAAAAATATTTATTGTAAATATTTTGATGACATGTTCCACATATGTGTAGACCAAGAATAATATGAATTTTTTTTATTTCAATGTCATAGTGATGTTTGTGTTGGTCACTTTGGTGTTCATGTAATTACTATAAATATTCCTATAATGAGTAATTTTTATCCCACACTTGAGCATGATGTAGTGGAATATGTCAAGAAATGATCCAAATGTAAAGAATTCTCACATGAGATACATCTTCATACTCAATCACTTAATCCTATCGTTATATGTTTGCACTTATCCATTTTGGATTTATAATTAATCAAAAAACACTTTCCTATCTCTGTTATTGTAAGTCATCTTGAACCAAATAATATAAATATTTGGGGTTCTGTAAGTCATCATATATGATAATGTTTTCCATTTCAAAATTCTTAATGTGCATGAGTTACGTAATAAATTTTCTATATTCCACCACACTACCTCTTTATAGTACCCTCTGGTGAATAGTCAAGCTAAGACAATGTTTATTATGTCCATAATTGTTAAGACTATAAAATACAATAATAGATATTGGGATTTATAGCTTTATCCTACTTTGTATCCTATATGATGAGCATTCACATTAGGGGAAACCCATTAGTATTTAGTGTTTGGTGCATAAGCAATTTCTCCCCTAGAGATTGAACTTATGAGCTTACACATTTATCTCCATAGTATCTTATATGAAATAGAGTATGAAACATATGTCTGGATTAACTAGAAAGTTTAGACAGAAATGGATCAATGCTACCTAACAACATGAATCCCACATAAAAATCATGTGTTTCTAATATAATGAAATTCCATGAACACCCTATCCAAGATAGAGACTTGGAATTGAGAATCGATTATAAGATTTATAAGAATATGGGTGAAGGTCATAATTATACATAACTAGTTAGACCCTTATCTAGTCATTGAGAATTTTAACAATGAAACCTATCATGTATGTACTCTATATGGAAAGGACTTTAATGATTTTATCAACTCCTTTCACTTTTAACATTACTAAATTTAGTTCTATGTGTTTTATGTTTCCCTCATTGCATTACTTGTTTTATGTTAAGATTTTTGTGTATTTTATGTGTTTCAACTATCTTGATTATCCCACTACAAGGCTATAAGTTCTCTTGACAAAGCCCAATTGCATCAAAGTAAGTTTATATTCTCATCATTGATCATTGCCCTTTATCCCTTGGAAAATGATTTAAAAATAAACACCAAGTAGGAAAACATTATTGTTCATTATGTGTATTGTATACCCCTTTTCCCATAGAATTCCTAAACTCTTAGATGATCTAACATGTAGATTATGTCTAGAAGCTTCCTCATGAAAGACTTTTCCTTTATCTCTCTCCAAGATAAATATATAACATGATTTATTGGGTTATATTATTCACACTTATTGGTATTTGGTGATGATCCTGTATATATTATTATTTTCATGGGGCTGAGGTGTGGGAGTAAGAGCCTTATCTTTAAAAAAAGATATGAATAATGACATAATACAAATTCAATATAAGATACGTAAAATAAAATGTGAGAAAAATAAATTTATTTCCATTTGTTAATATTTGGTGATGATACCTCACATCCTTCTCATTTCATGGTGTTAACATTGGGAATATATGCCCTTACTCAGCTATATTTATCCTTTGGTGATGATCCCTTACTACTTACTAGTTGATTTTGGTTAAACATAGGGGTCACAAAAAAATCAAAAAAAGGTAATGAAAAAGTGTTTTAATTACAAATCATGAAAAATATTTCCTAGAAGCTTATGCTAAAAAAATATCCTATACCTCTTATGAATTATGTCATGGTTGGTCATCTTTTGATATAAGTCTATATAAGATCCTACAAATATATTGTATTTGAGAAAGAATGAAATAATTATCGTATATAATATATGGAAAAATATTGATCTCTTTCTCATTATAATATTTCAAAAAACTATTTTTTTGTTCATCCTTCCATGTATCCCATTCCTACTTTTAATTCCTTTGCTCAAAGTGAGGTGTCAATTTTCATGCAAACAAAGTAATTTAGAAGTTACCTATACGAATTTTTTTAGCACATTTATATTTCATAAACAATCACACTCCATGTTTTTATACATTCTATTAAACTCCATAAATATAAACATTTCCATAGCATTATCATACTTAGATCCATAACATTTAATATATTCATAACCATATAAAGTGCATGAGATAAAAATGAAAACATTGTGAAATTAAAAGAAGCTAGTATAAGCCAAAACAAAAAATATAATAAATGTATGTACACATATATGTATGTATGATGTATATATACATAATATTTTCAAACTTTATCAATTACTAACATTTTTTATCTTTTAAGAACCTATTGAGTCTTAATCTCTCTATGTGCATGCCTTAAAAGGTGCACAAAGAAAGGGGTGGGAATACCATTGGTGCTTCAAAGGATTTTTGTACCTTATTACCACTTGATATCTACACACCTATATCCTAAAAATATTTCCCTGAGCTTTGCCTCTAATTTTGTACCCTCCTCTAGTCATTTACCACCTTCACTAGCCATTCCATAGCCTAAAACCCTTTTTTGATGGTTTACATTACACTGTCACCCCATCAGCCTTGTACTCTAATTGATAAAACTTATTAGGGTTTAGGTCAACCCCTAGCTGACATAGACCATGACCTAATTTGTTTTTGTCAATATTGATACTAGGTCAACTAGATTAACTTTATCGGTCTAAAATTTTGAAAAGGCTTAGGGTTAGATCTGCCTATATAAACACATTCATTTCACCATTTCTAAGAGAAGAAGAAGAATAAGAAGATATATATTTTTTGAATATGATTATCCACCATTCTAATTGAGGAGTATATCTTAGGGTTTCATACTTTCTTTAGAGATACTAATATTTTCTTATGGAGAAGTCTTTTGGATGCATTGATAGGTTGTGTACCCTAGAGATTATTTATCCTTGTAATTATTACATACCACAACAACCTATTACAAATAACCTTGGCCTAAGGAGAGATTAAGGCTTGGTGGGAGCATCTTTAAAGGTAAGTATTCCTAATTGTATTCCTCCTTTTTAAGAGTAGATAGATATGAATTTTTACTTATTTCCCATTAGTTAGGATTTTTATACATTAACATGAGTAAATGTCTTCTATGTATGTTCAATTTTCATATTTATTACCCCACTTTATTCCATAAGCTTTGGTGATCACTATATTAAAAATTTATTTACTTTTTATTAGTTTAGTGAATATGAAAACATAGGATCTAGTTAGGGTTATTGCATAGTTTTGCTTGAGTGGAGGCTTTGGAAGCCTCCATAGTAAATTTATTATGGTAAGAGATCCCTTGGCAAGGTCTATTAGATCTATCTTTTTCATGAACTAAAATATATAATGTATCCATAATTAGAATTTTAAGTAGGATTTATCTTCTTTGAACTACGATTGATTTATAAATCTACTACATTTCCCATTGCATACCTTCTGGTGAACCCGATGTGAATCTAACCCTTGTAGGTTTTATTTCACACCATCATTTTTAACATATTAATATATTTTTACATATTTTTAGTACTTTATCAAACTACTCAATATAGTTATAACCTTTTGTGCATAGGTTTAACACATAATCACATCAAAATGACTATGTTTTATCCATGTAGGTCTTCATTAGCTATAAGTTATTGGATCAAATAAGTTGACACAATACTCCTATTTAGTTCTAGATTATCATATAGATTTGAAAATGTCATATTTTCCATATTATTCTTTATACTAACATAGAATTCAACAAACACTATTGAATAGGTCAAATTTGTCATCTTATTCTTCTTTAACACATGATTTTGTATAACTTTGTTGAACTAGTTAACTCAATTTGTATAATTTGAAAGCAATAGTTAAGGCACTTGAGTATAAAATTTGTAATCTTAAACATCTTCAGTCCCACCAAAGTTCCTCTCTTTCCCCTTTCTATCATTTTAGTACTTTCATTAGTTCAATTTTTCAAAAGTTAGCATTCTTCAAAAGTACAACCCTACAACCAACTAAGTTGACCTGGTCAACTTAGTTATGTAGTTTGTCTTTTGTCTAAAATACATAGTTAACCTATTCAACTCTATTCCTAAGGACATTACTTCTATATAATAGTATCCACCCAGTTGAATTTATTCTATACTATTTACATAAAATGTCACCCAAACCATCTCTGTATTATTCTCAATCATGGAATTAACAACTATTTACTAATAATTTATTCATATTTCCTTTCTTATTTGTTTGCATGCTTAGAGTAACTAACATAGTCTAAATAAGTAGTTTTTAAAATTACCATTTAGTTACACTATTTTAATATTTTGATCACACTAAAAAATCACATAACATTCAAAATGCATTTAAACACTTGTCTTCCCAAGGCCTACCTACTTGGATTTCATCACCAAGGGGGAATGGGACTTGGTTTTCTGGCTAAAAATAAATATGTGGTTAATGGTATATATTGGCAAAGCACCCAACACCCTTATTTTTGTGAGATTGTGAAGTAAGGGGGTAGGACCCAATACCAATCCAATACCATTGAAAACATAAATCCCTTTTATCCCAAACATCTTGAAAACATCCATAGATTGATTTTTTGGTTCCCTATTTTAGCTAACTCTCCATCAAATTTAAATCAACACTTTATAATAAAACTTAGGATTACCACTTAGTTATAATTTAATTTTCAATTGATTGATTGCTTTTTAATCATTGTGTGTTGCATTACAAAAACTTGCATTGGCCAACATTGGTACAGGATTTTGTGTTGTGTACCCCAGTTGGATTGCTCACATTGATCCAATTGTTTATGTGTTTGCTTTCATTATTGCTTCACTTATATTGCAAAATATTTCACTATTTCAACAAAATATCATTCTGGTTGATACAATCTCTTACAAACTATATTTTCCCCTATGAGTGGTACACAGTCAACTTGCATGACCATGTATGCTTATTCATCCTACTTTATCTCCCTAATTGCAATACAAATTTGACTTGAATGACTCTACATTCTTATCTGCTAGTTAGGTTATAGAACATAGTCAACTTCCATGACTTTGTATCCTTATTAGCTTATTTTCTCCCCTACCTCCAATACAAATTTGATCTTAATGACTCTATATTCTTCTCTACCTCCTAGATCATAGAACATAGTTGAACTGTATAACTCTATATCCTTTTTTTTGCCTTTGATTTTTCACTTTATTAGTCCTCTTTAACCTTTATCTTTCATCATGAACTTCCTATTTGAGGATGACATTATGTTTAACTCAATAAATATGATGAGCCTTATCCACCCCAATAGGTTTTTCCATAAACAGCTTGTGGTTCCTACTCTAGATAAAATTAATGTGCATATTTCCACTCACACTAAAAACTATGGGACCCCTCCTAATACATCTTCAGTTCACAACCCTCTTTTCTCTTTATAAGATCATCTTGAATTATATTCTACTTTGGAAATGCTTTTTTTCATTAATGAATTTCCTCAAAATCAAGGAAAATACCCTTCTACTATTTATTGCCTTATGATAAGTGGTCAAATAGAGGAACCCCATTCACCTTCTCCCACATTCTCACATGGATTTAGAGGTAATAGCTTCTTTGAATCTCAACCTCTTCCTTATATTTTGACCCCTTCTCATACTATGATCTCTTCTTCCTTGATTCCTCCACCTCCATGCCAAGTATTTATACTAACATGGTAGGTTAAACATCTAGTGGGCCTTTCACAAGACCTTCTCTTCTCAATTCATCCACTAGTGTATAATATGATACCAAGGGTAATCATGCCAATAATACTTCTTCTTCTAATCCTTCTACTAGTGCATCTTTTGCAACCCAATCAAATCATGCTAATAGTTCCTCATTTTCTTATAATTCCTCTTAATATACTAATATCAATCATGCACAACTCATAGTGGTACCCAAGACACCAATACCAATGCTAATGCTTCACATGATATGAATAACACTACTCAAACCTATCAATTTTTTTTATAAACTCTTAACCAAATAAATGATTTTCAAGCTAATAATGCCAACCAAATGATGAAAATTCAAAATCATCTTATCCATCTCTAAAATAACCCTCAATAGGTTTCATGGGGAGAATACAACTAAAATGTCCCCCTACCCCCCTTTAGGATTCCCATGGCAATCTTATCCATCAACCTCTTCTTATTAACAAAACAATCAAACACATTCAAAATGAACCTCTTACACCTCAAATTGATAACATATATATACGAGGTATCATCCATACCATTAGTTACAATGGGTCAATCGATCCTACCCTATACTTAAAAACATTTAAAAATCTATACAAAGATTGGTTCAAGTTAAATACCTTTACTGCTACCAAGATATTATCAAAAAATCTCTATGGAGATGACTTAGATTGGTATAACAAACTCAAATCTCATTCCACCACTAGTTTGGAAGATATAGTTAATGATCTAGTATAAGAGTTCAAACTAGTGACCTCTCTAAAAATAACTTGGCTTATGTTATTAGGTATAAGTAACTTGAGATGGAAACTACACAAGATTTCATCAAACGGTGGAAGAACTTGTCTAATAAATGTGAACATAACATGGAAGATGATAACCTCTTTCATGTATTTACCAATGCTCTCTATCTTAAGTTTTAATATCAGGTTTGTACTCTCTCCATGATCTTTGGAAGAGGCCATTAACCAAGCCAAGCACCAATATTTATTTATGCATTAATTTGAGGCATCTTGACCTTCTATGGGCACTCGTATGCTCATCAAAAATAAAAATTGTTATTATACTAATGATAGTGTCATTGATTCCTATGATACCATTTATAATATTCAAGCTATTATTCTTGACCATACTTCAGAACAAGCTTCCCCTCTAAAGTTCATCCCTAATCCTCACTTTTGTTCATCAAGTAGATTCAATATTCATAAGCCTTTATCCTTAGTGAAGTTGCAAAAAAATCTACCAAGGCATCTTCCATGAGATATTGATCCCACTCATCTTATGAAATCATGGTACAATGCAAATTAATTATATTGGTTTCATGTTAGGATGAACTATAGAGAGTTGATCTACCTAATCAGATCAATCATATAGTAAAATGGATGCCCCACCGCCCCCCCCACCCCCATATAGAGTAGAGTAGAGTAGATTAGATTAGAATATATTCTAGATAGGGTCTCTAGATCTCGATATATAATTTCTTCAAATCATAAATTAGATTCAAAATTGATAGGTTAACATGAGCTTATCCATGTAGCTATGCATTATTTAACTAGAAGTTGATTTGATGAAATATTTTGACTTTCATGATTTGATTTGGGTGGCATGGCATCTACCCCTATATATATAGGATAGGATAGGCCATTGGTACCCTCCCCTCTATATAGATAGATAATGACATATAGATTCTCTTTCCTAGAGACATGACACCTTCATGCCCCTATCTATATAATGGATGGGAAGTTATAGCATATAGACTTCTTATCTATATGGGTTATGGGCCTTGGATAACTTCATTGATCGATTTAGGGCTTGGGTCATTCTCATGAAACCTTTAGGAAATTGCATAACTTAGCTATGTATTTCCTCTTTGGTCCCAATTTCTACCATGATTATATCATTCATAAACATCAACATGACTATGATGTTTCCTTCAAATCTCATGAAACACGAATTAAAAATTAAGATTTAAACCAAGATAATTCTCATCTAGCCATCTAAAAAGGCCATCTTCTTAATCACAAAGAGAATATTGATAATCCTACTCCTACTAATAATATTGATAGTCTTATAGACCCAACTCCTAAATAGAATGTGTTCAATGTGACTAATATTCTAAGGGTGGTTGCCTTCATTGATTCTCATCCCACCCACATGCACCAATCATCTCACACTTTTCACATTATCTAATATTCTTCCCAACTCACTTAACAAAGTTAGGAAAAGAAGACCTTATATCTTTTGATGATCCAACTCCAACACCTCCTTTGGATGACACTTATCACACCATTTTTACAACTTCTTCAACCTCTTTACCCATTAACTGCATCATTTAACCTTATAATACCACTTCTTCAAATAATTCCCAAGATAAACCTAAATCAACTACCTCATATTCTTATGATAATTAACCAATTTGTCCCCCAATTAAACTTCCTACATCCTATCATCACAAATTTGTAGACACTTAAATCTGGCCACCAATGACCTCCAACTAGGCTTTTGAACAATTTCTACCTAAAGTGCACAATTTAGATTAAAAACACTAAAATACATTAAATGAGTTGAAATTGATATATTCAAGTACTAATTTTAGCTAGGGTATCATTAAATGGGGCAATGCAATTTATGGGCTAGCTAACTTTGATCAGATCATTTCGAGTCAAAATGCTAATTTTACACTTGGGTACTCTGGATTGATTTTTTATATCAAATTTCTTGTAAAAGATACATGTATTTATTATTTTATGTTGGAAGCATCCTAAACAGGAATACAGTTCTAATGCATCTGACATTGACTTCCAATTCCAATCTAGTCAAATTTTGGACTAATAACAAGGCATTCAGATCAATTTGAGTAATTTGTGCACAAATTGCTTAATCATACTGAAGAGCTAATTAAAAAAATTAGAACCTAATTAATAATTCCATGGAAACTTGTTAAATACTTATTTTTGGGAATGAATATTTCATATATGCATCATCAGGTGATGTAATTTCTTAAGAAGACATCTTTAAGCCATAAATGCCACAAATATCAAGATTGATGCCTCCCATGCCTCATCAATGCCTCCCATGCCTCATCAATTCCCTCCATTTCTCTTAATTGATCTTTTATCCCAAATATTTATGAGCCTATTTATGGATTTTAATTACATAATTGGATTAATCCTTAGACACACATCTCAATCTGGAGATGGATGGTTTAGGTTGATTTTACCCATTTGTAAAAATCTACAAATAGGAGGCTTTGCCACATGAATTTTGAGTCTTGATAATTCAAAGTTACAATGCACAAATGATCCCAAAAGCTATTTAAATTGGTGTTACCATGACAAATTGATTCCAAGCCAAGCCAAAGCCAAAGGTGCCAAGGATAAGAGGAGATGTCCAAGCCTCCTTTGATGAAAACTTCATGAGCATAAGCCGAGCAAGACACTACAAAATCATTTTAAGCATCAAAGGAAGGTGAAGGATTCTTGTTTTTCCTTACTTTTTAGTTGTGTTTGTCATTTTTTTTGTTATTAAGCTCACCCTAGTAACTAAGCATGAAGATGTTAGTTTAGTGTGTTGTTTGTTATTTTTCTTTGTTCATTTTATCACTAACACAATACTAATCTCCTCTTCTTAGTCAAATTCCTAGTTTACAAATGGCATGCCCAATGGGACCAAATTCATCCCAGACATGAATAAGATTATTATGAAACTTTAAAATCTTCATTTAGATCATTAAAACTTTTACAATTTGACTTTATAACTTTATTTTGCCATTTTCCTTTGTCACAAGTTTACATAATAACCATCATCAGTTGAGTAAACCACTGATAGTCATTTTCAATCATTATTGGTTAAGTATAACCATCATTAGTTAACATAACCATCACTAGTTAGTAAAACTACATCTATCTACATAACCATCACCAGTTACTAAAACCATCATTGGTCTACATAAACATCACCAGTTAGTGTAACCATCATCGATTAGTATAATCATCGATGGTGACTATGTTTTTTTACATAAACCTTAGAGCTCATTTTTCTAAGTTGGTTGTTTCATCTTCAAAAGTTTTTCTAAGCTAAACATCTTGCTAGCATTTTTTTAGGTTTTACATGAATATCATGCTTAAATATAGATTCTTTTAAACTTATTTTAGGGTGTTTTAAAATTAATCAAACTTTTCATTTGGGTGCTAAAAGAAAAATAATTTAGGGTGTTATTGCTTAAATCTTGTAGTTAGCTTTCAAAGTTACAAATTAAGACCAAGGGGTCAAAAAACCACCATGTAATTTTCCAAATTGATGCCTAAAATTGAATTCACTTATCTATTTTTTTGTATTCAATAGTTGTTTAGTTGTGTTTTTACTAGCAACGAGATAGATGTCGTATATATGCTCTTCCATTTGTCCCCTTTAGGGAACCCTTGGGATAAAAAATGTCATCCTTATTGTAAAAAGCCTAGTCCAAGGCTTAGAAATAATGTCATCTAAATCACTCCCCAAAAACTCATCAAAGTTTGGGTGACCTTGAAAATGACCCAAATGTCTTTCTATTAGTATTTTATTTCATGGAAACTTGGCTTGCAAGGGGGATGTCATTACCTCCCATGAGTTCTTTAAGGAAACTTTGACCCAAGGTTTCATATCCTAGAATTGACTTAATTTGGCTCTATATTGGAGTTTCACATAGGACATAGTGGCACTTTGGACATTTTACTACAGTAAGCGAATAATAGGATGTAGTGGTTATAAAAAGGACTAGACCTTTTTTCAACAAGCCAAGTGATACAGACCCAAAATCTATGCTTTTCTTTTACATTGTTTGACATAAAAGACATTATGAAATTGATTCCCATAGAAAATTGTAGATCTTAGAAAAATCCCCATTTGTCATGAAAGTATTATTGGTGCAAGGTGCACCTCAAGGTACATGTCATAGTATTGTCATTTGAGAGAAGAGGGTGTAAAAACCCTACTATATAATGTACATTTACTTTTGGATTAACCCTTAAAATCATCTCAAATGATGTATATTGATGGATTCCAATAATACCAAGCAACCTTGTTAGTTTAGGATCTAAGAATGATTAATTAGTTGGTTTTTTCCTAGATTAAAGTCTTGTTTGGTGTCAAAAATTGGTGTAAAAAATTGATGCAAACCAAACACATGGTCCTCATTTTCCTTTGAATAAAGAGGTATTATGTGACCCACGTGAAATCATCAATTTTCCTTGTTCAAAATTCATCAAAACTTGGAGTCGTATCATCCACTTTGGTGTAGTTATGCTACCCAATTGAGTTTAGACCTTTGCCAAAGTTGTTTATGTCCTTTATTTATAATATAAATTTGAAATATCACCTTTATAAATTCATAGGGTTGATGTGTTAAGTGGGTTCACCATTTTCACTAAACATGAGGGAACTTAGGTTCAATTCCCAATTTGGGTTGAAGGCCATTTAAAGACTCATGATCATTATCACCACTTGATAGACTTAAGTCATTTTGTACTAAACATTTACACTTTGAGTCTATGCACCATAACATTTTGAGTCAAGAAAGGTAGTGTTATGTTGTCAAATTTGTAAGAAATTATCTTTGCCTTAGAGAGTTTTTGAAATAAGCATTTTGTCACATCTTTTAGGTAGTATAGAATTGTTACACTACCCAAAACATTTCAGATATTGTTTCATAGGCCCCCTTGCATAGAGTTTAAATTTATTCCTATAATTTCAAACTAATTTGAGTATACCTTTGTGAACCTTTGTCTAGCACAATTACATTGTTTACTTTTTGTCTAGCTTATTTGTTAAAAGAACCAAGTTTTATAAAATTATTTTTGAGAAAACAAACTATCTCTAAAGTTCATTTTGTTTCATACCTTATACCTATTTGATTGAGTCCATGTCCAAGAATCAAATGCCTAGTATTTATTAGAAGTATTTCAAATCTGATAGATTAAAATTTTCATCTATTTTAAAGTCTAGCTTTTAATGCCATTTGGCCAAAGAATCCTAATACATGCCTTGTTTGAGCCTAGCTTTTGATGTCATGTTTTTGCCAAAAGACCTAGCAACTTTTAATTTCCTAGATTAGATTGATTTGAAACACTTCAACCTTAGATTTTGGCATTTATATTTTTGGTTATTTACTTAATATTTTTATGTAAGACGTGTAATGTTAGACACTTAACATTAGCTTGTGTTATCACAAACCCTTGAATAAACCTTTTTGATCCTTTTGATGAATCTAGACCAAGTTTGAACATCAACTTTTAGACATTGTATTTTTATAGTTTATATAACTCTTTGAATTTTTATTTCAAAAACATTTAATATGGATCCCAACATGTATTCCTACACTCATAGTGGACTCATGTACAATCTAGGGATTATTAATGTGATTACGTAGGAAGAAATGGTGTAAGAACCCTACGTAGATAATATTTCTTATGAGATGGATTTGTATCCCTCTTATAATACTCAATTAGGGGCACAAATCCAAGATCCATTGGATAACCATTTTGATAATACACCACCTTATTCAGAATAAGATCAAGAATAAAATACACAATATCTAGCTACAATACCTACATTTGATGAACCAGTTTTACAATATTCATGCTCTACTAATATGCCTTCCACATATGATCCATTTTTATTTCAGCATCATTTATTAGAGAACAAAGATGAGATTTTTGTTAGAGCCATAATGCTATGGGCCAAGTTTCCAGCAGACTTGCCCCATGATAATTTTCCAAGCCTAATAAGAATGCCCCAAAACATAATTTATGATCAATAGGCTTCTTTTATTAATATTTTGGATATAGTCCAAACAATGTATCAGGACTCTAATATGCCTAACAGAGGCAAAAACCTCATGGAAGACCACTTTAACTAAATGTAGATGACATATCAAACTTACCTAAATATAGCATGCAATTTCAATCAAATGACCATGGTGAGCAAACCTCTTATTGAATTAGTTCCTTCAATAGGAGTTTTGATAGAGTTAACTAGTCAAGACAATTAGAGTTCAGACCCATTCTTGAAAAACACTTTAGTGGATAACTTGTTGCATATGCCCATTATTAAATAAGTGTCTTCTACTTCTACACAGAATAATGAACAAATATAGTGGACAATGTGCAAGAAAGATCCAATCTAAATCAAAGTGGTACTAACACATAAACAAATAGTCAATAAAATGTGCCTTTAGTTAATACTACAAGTGGTTCTCCAAATCAAGGAGTAAGAGTTTCTACATCCCAACCTAAACTAGCTGCTTCATCAACTATGCAACTAATAGAATTAGGTAGTCAAATAACACCCATTGTCACACCTCAATAACAAAATGTGATAAATCCTACTCCTCCTCAACAAGGGATGAGTAGTATTCTATAATACCAAGCATAATTTAGTGTACTGACACAATAGAGGCTAAATTTATTTCCACCACAACAAGGGGAAATTAATGTTCCACCTCATCAAGTACTGATAAATATACCTCTTCAATTGTAGACTAGTCTACCAATCCAAAACCAAATGATGACTAGCCAACAATATGTAAATATTGGTTAGTGATAGATTTCAAATATTCAATAGGTAGTCACTTCCCAATAAGGATTCATGAAACAAAGAGGCTCAAATGTTTTTCAAGTACCTACTAGACAATAATTAGTTTACAATGTGCCAAAATTTTAGAGATAGGGTCTTGGTTCATAAATTCCCACTCAATAACAAGGTTTGATTAGTTAGTAGCAGGTCCTTTTTCAACCATAGTATGCAAAATATAGTTATATCCCTCCATCCCAACCACAAAATCCTCCAAGTCAAACCCTCATAGCCAACCCAAACTAGAATATCACATAACCAAATATACAATTTGAAGTACATCATAATCCATATATGTATATTCTTAGTCCATTTCCCAACCAAACCAATATACCTCAATAGATATCTCCATCATACCATGGTCAAAGTGTCTCACTTATGACCTCCCAACCATCTACTCAAACCAATCACTCAAACCAATGTTCCTTCTAGTTTCCTATCTCAAGAATTGCAATAGATGAAGGATGTAATTGGTGCCATTCAAGCTAGGAAATAGACTAAAAAGTTTAAGTTGGATGATGTGTGTTCTTATCCATTCAACATGAAATACTTGTAGATACCATTTCCTCTAGAGTATGAACCATCAAAATTTGAAAAATATAAAGGAAAATGTGACCCTAAGGCCCATTTAACTGAGTTCTTTATTGCATGCGAGCTAGTGGAATATAGTGATATATACCCTTTTTTGTTTCTAAGGAGTTTGGCTAGACAAGCCTTGGAGTTTTTTTTAAAGTTACCCAAAAATTTAGTAATAGAATTTCATGATTTTTTTGATAAGTTTGTGAAACACTTTCCCTATAATCTCAAACATGATATTTCATTGGTTGACTTAACACAAGCAAAACAAAAGGCTGGTGAGAGTTTTATAAGTTATCCATAGTGATGGAGAGCCCTTCCAAGCTGATTCACCCATAGTTTACTAGATAAACAATTAGCCACTGTGTTTGTTAAAAAATTGCATAGTGAGATAGCTTATCATGTGGAACTACAATGTGCACATAATTTCAAGGAGATCATCAACAAAGGCTTATTGATTGATTGAGCCCTTATTAATAAATGAATCATCAAGCTTATGCCAACTAATTAAAATCAAGGTACCAATCAGGAAACTGGCCAAAACCAACATCCAATCTAAGTGCAAGCATCACAACCAACATAGGCCAATAACCAAGATAGACCAAAGCAATTCAACCATAATAGGAATATTGTGGTTAATGGAGTAACTAAGTCATGTCATGTCCAAATAGTGCAAACATCATCTGCACCACCTTTTTAGCTTACTCCTACCCAATAACCTCTCCAACCAATGCTACAAACATAATAACCAAGACTCATGTAATAAATGTAGCAACCTTAACCATTACAAACCCCTCTTCAAAGGAAAACTATGTCTACACATCATGTCTTTAGTGACCTAGGAGAGCCTATTGAGTCTGCATTTCATAAACTTGCCACTACTAATCTGATTAGTTGGCCTATACCAAAGCTTTATCCATAAGACATTCCTTATCCTGATTGGTACCATGAAAATGAATTATGTGAATATCATCAAGTCAATAGGCCTAATCTATAAAGATGTGTGCAAATCAAGCATTTGATTGAGAATATGTTGGATAATGGGGAGATAGAATTAGATAATGGTGCTTTCACCTCTAATAAAAATATTAGGATTTGTCAAAATCCCTTTCCCCAATATAACACACAATAATAACATAACAATTAGTAACAACAACAACACTAGCTAGTGCAATAAAAAAATTAGTACTATCAAAATTAAAGGCTAAACTAGTAGAATCAACAAAATCAACAACAAAACCCATAACATTAGAATAATGGATAAAACTAAGGTTATAATGGTAACAACAAAAAAACCTACCATGTAATTGTGCATAAATATAATAGGGTTGTAGGTCATATTATAAGGGGCAACTTTAATACCATATCCATTAATCCTAAATTGAGCACTAATCAATCTAGACCATTTCTGAACAATACCACTCAACCAAATTACATGTATAGTCCTTTGACCTGGGAATACACACACAAAAAATAGACAATTGGGACTCCCACTTTTAGACCATATATCGATAACTCACCCTTGCCACATGACCACATACAAGTGCAAAAATAACTGAGACTTGTCTTATCTGGTCCCACACCATTCCCAACATTTATTAGCAATTATGGTCCAACATCTAATCCTAATTGTGTAATCATAACTCAGAGGTCAAAGATTACTATCCCAAGTCCACAACCATCTGCCACTTTGCCTATTATCCAACCAACCATTAAGCTTTAGAATAAACCATTCAACATTAACCAAGATAAGAATTTTTATATTGTGGAACAATTATATAAGACACCAACACAAATTTTTATTTTAGATTTGCTGTGAACATCAACTATCCATAAGAACATTTTGAATGATTTTTTAACCCAATCCATTGTTTTCAGTGACATATCCCCTAATATATTTCAAGATTTGGTTGGACACTAGCTCTATCCCAACAATTCATATTTAGCCAAAGTGATATGTCTTCCCTTGGCCCACTCCATAATAATCCATTGTACATAGAAGTTTATATAAAGTGGCATAAATTGGAATGTGTCTTTATAGACAATGGATCAAGCCTTAACATAGTGTCTCTAAAGCTCATCAAGCTTCTTGGGTACACAATAGCATATCTCTAGCCAAAAATCATAACTATAAAAGCCTATGATTATTAGGAAAGAGAATCACAAGGCACCATTAGCTTACTAGTTATCATTGGGCCTTTGACCCATAATACACTTTGCCATGTGCTTGATATTGAGTTGTCATATAATATGCTTCAAGGTAGGCATTGGTTACATGAGATTCATGTAGTCCTATGAACACTACACCAATGTATCAAGTTTTCCTACTCAAGGATGGAAGTGAATATTCTTGGAGATTTACACCTATATGAACACTACAAACATCTTGAGGCTAGGTTTCAAAGCTATAGTTACCAATATGATATGAATCAAAGTTCCAAGGTAGATAAATGAAAAGCCATCTTATTGATCCTCCATGGGATAATTACATAGATCATAATACCTTAGATTCCCTTTCTTACATGCCACCTCTTAAAGCTTCTAATCATTTCACCATTTCAAATAAGGGCACAGGGAATATATAACAAATAATACCTTCCATATTTCTAATCTTCCTCATAATCCAAATACCTTTGGATGACCTATAAATACCCCACACATGCATTGTTAATAAAATAAAAAATATAAGGGACCTATCATATTTGTACTAGCATCTAGCCTAGAACCATATCCACTTGAAGGGGATGAATCATGATTGTACAATGATAACCAAGGTGATTATTATAAAAGTGTAAAGTATCCTATACCCAATAGGATCATGGAGCATCAATATTATGAAGGAATAAGCCTCAAACCGAGTCAACAAGGAACCATTGAGCCAATCTCCATGACTAAATACAAAGACCCTAAGGACTTAGATTTAAACCACCTAGGAGTGACCCCACATATCTTATTTGAGATCCATCACTAGTGGCTAGTAATGATGATGCTGACAATGAAGCATAGTCTGATCATACCCTCACCTTTGATTCCCTAGTTGAGACTAACATGTTTGATAATAATTCCATTTGTACCCTTACCCTAGTCATTCATCATAACCCATTACCATTATACTATCCCTAACTCATATATTAGGACCAAAAAGAATCTAATTTTCTAATTGATGAGTTTCAAAATGATGAGGCATTTTTTGACTTTTTAGGCCTTAGAGACAATGTTCCATTGGGAGATCATAAATTAGGATTCTCAATTACATTAGATCTTGAAGCCTATTTTGGAGAGTGGGTGAACACCCTTAGCCAAAAAGAAAAAACATTGAGGTCCCTAACTAAAAACCTCTTTGAGGTGCTTTCTGACAAGGGAAAAATTATAGATAAAGGCCATTTTAGTGGTGAAAATATATTTCTAGCACCATTAGATGGGGGTGTTCATTATTCTTTGAATTTAGACTAGGAGACCACTAACAATGAATGTGCCTATGGATCCAAGTTTAGTTTTAAGCAACAACAAGTATTTGATCAAAATCTTCAAGATTTTTTTATTATTTTTGTCACATGGCTAGATCTCCCTTTGGGGGACTTAGATTCATCATGCCTAGGAGATGTTGAAGAGCAAGTCCTAAAAGAGGACCCTGATATAGTCCAATAGTTCAAGTCTTTGCCTACTATCCTAGACGATAGTTCAACCCTTCTAGTCAAAGATACAATAGAGGTAAACATCAAGACTTCATTAGACCTAAAATGTATAAAATTAGGCATGTACCTTATTGAGGAGGAACATGAAGTCTTTACAGCTCTATTAAGAGAATTTGTAAATATCTTTGCATGGACTTATTCTGACATGTCAAGTTTGGACCCCACCTTGGTTATGTACCACCTTATGGTCAATCTTGATGCCAAACTAGTGAAACAAAATCTACATAAGATGCATCCTTAAATTTCTATCTTGGTAAAGAAAGATTTGGAAAAACTCTTAGAAGTAGGATGTATCTGATCCATAGACCACTCAGAATGGATATCTTCTAATGTTGTACTTGTTA
This sequence comes from Torreya grandis, assembly GCA_037957365.1. Classification (NCBI taxonomy): domain Eukaryota; kingdom Viridiplantae; phylum Streptophyta; class Pinopsida; order Cupressales; family Taxaceae; genus Torreya; species Torreya grandis. The sequence continues at coordinate 177,166 of JARHVA010004701.1, read as the reverse complement.
GAAAAAAGCTTGAAGGAATTCAAATTTGTACTAATTTTTGAGACATAATCAAAGGTTGTCCTAAGTATGACTTTCCATTTCCTAATATTGACATGATCATTAACTCCACAATAGGATATGAAATGCTTTCACTCATTGATGGCTTTTTAGGATATAATCAGATTAGAATAACACCAAAAGACCAACATAAAATAATGTTCACCACTCCATGGGGAACATTTTGTTATCAAGTAATGCCATTTGGTCTTAATAATACTAGAGATACATATCAAAGGGCCATGACTTTCATATTATATGATATAATGCATGATATTGTTGAAAACAATATCGATGACATATTAGGAAATTCTAAAACTAGGGCCAACCATCTTGTAGTGCTACATAAGATATTTAAAAGATTGTACGAGTAAAAATTCAAAATAAATCTAAATAAATGTGTGTTTAGATTAACCTTAAGAAATTTACTTGGCTTCATTATGTCTCATATGGGTATTGAATTCAATCAAACCAAAATCCATGCTATAAGCGAGATGCCACCACCAACCAATTTGAAGTAACTCCATAGTTTGCAAGGTAAGATCCAATCAATCTGACACTTCATTTCTTAGTTAGAAAACAAGTACCATCCATTTACACATATTTTAAAGAAGGGAATTGTATTTCACTGGGGTGATCATTTCCAAATATATTTTCAACAACTCAAGGACTATTTAGCTAATCCACCTATTGTGTTACCTCCTATACCAGGAAAGCCATTCTTGTTGTATCTATCAGATACCACTAATGCATTAGGGGAACTTTTGTCTCAACATGATAACAATAGAAAATTACATGTAACATACTATTTAAGTCATACCTTGGTCACATATGAACACAATTATGCACCTATTGAAAAAACTTGTCTGGCCATGGTCTTCATAGCTCAGAAACTATGCCATTTCATGTTGAACAATAAGACCTACTATCTAAAATATATTTACAAGGTATAATTGCCAAATGTATCATGATTATTAGTGAGTTTAGCATAGGTATGTCAATCAAAATTCAATCAAAGGATAGGTCCTTACAGATTAACTTGTTGAAGCACCCCTTATAGACACAAAGCCACTCACATTTCATTTTCCTGATGAATCCATAATGACCATCATTGAAACACCTCTTGAGGAGCATCAGTAGAAAATATATTTTGATGGTTCATTTATTGCACATGGATCAAGGGCAAGCTTTTTATTTGTTATACCACAGGGGGATCTAATCCCTAAATCATTCAGAATCAATTTTCCTTATACAAACAACATGGATGAGTATGAAGCACTTATCACAGGGCTTCAAAAAGTAGTACACTAGAACATTTATCATCTCCAAGTTTATGGTGATTCTTAGTTAATCATCGATCAAGTCATAAACCATTTACAAACTAAAGATGACAAACTAGTTCTATATAAGGTTATGGTCAATACCCTAAAGCAAAAAATTATAAATATCCAATTTAAGCATATACCAAAGGCTAGTAATAGAACTTGAGATGCCATGGCTATTATTGGATCTCTAATTTTATATATAGACAAAGATAGAGAGTATTAGTTCCTCTTTAATAATTTGGTCACACCAACTCATGAACCTTTAACTATGGTAATGATTTGTGATATTGTTTGTCCTAATTTTATCTAGTATTCAGACCTTTATAAATACCTTCATGACCAAGTTATATCATGTAACCTATCTCAAAAACAAACCAAAGCCTTTATTCATCATTCCACTCATTATACTCTATTTGGATCTACCCTTTATTACCATAGTTTTGATGGAACTCTTCCTCATTACTTAACTTTGATAGAGTCTACACTAGTGTTAAAAAAAGTTCACGAAGGTGTATGTGGAGCTCATTCTAGTGGGGTAGTCTTATCCAAAAATATCTTACATACTAGTTATTATTGGCCCATGATGGATGAAAATACAACTACATATGTAAAGAAGTGTGACAAATGTCAATGACATACTAATCTAATTCATGCCCCGACCCAAACTCTAAAATTAATGTTGACACCATGGCCATTTTCTACATGGGGACTTGATCTCATTAGGAATATCAACCCCACTTCATATAATGGCCATAAACATATACTTACTACCACTAATTAGGTTGAATTTATACCCCTTACGTGACTAGAAAGAAAATTTCCAAATTTATCTTCAACCATCTCATTTGCCATTACGATATCCCCTCCAACATTAATCCAATAATGGAGGATAATTTAAAAATAAGGATGTAAACTAGATATGTACCAAATATAACATCACACAACATTTTTATATAGTATATTACCCTTAAGGTAATGCCCAGGTTGAAGCATCGAAGAAAACCATTGTCAATATTATCAAAAAAATTGTCAATGATGTCGGTCATGATTAGCACTTACAAATATTCCCTACCCTTTGGGAATACCATACCAATCATCATACTCCTATAGGATCCACTCCATACTCACTTTTCTATGGTACTAAAGACATTTTTCCTATTGAGGTTGAATTACCTTCACTATGCATATCTTTCAAACACGTCTTAGATGATCATGACTATTGAGTAACTCACCTACTAGAGATAGACCTACTTGATGAAAAATGCACAACTACACTCAATAATCTTTAGGCATATCAAAACTAAATTAAAAGCCACTATAATCGATTTGTCAAATATAGAAAATTTGAAATTGGTGATCTTGTTCTTAAAGAAAACCAAAAGAATACCACAACTAAGAAGAAGCATAAAGGTAAATTCAAACCAAACTAGATAGGGCCTTTCATCATTACTACATATTATGGATTAGGAAGATACAGGCTTGCCACACTAGATAGAGATAAACTTCTTAAAGTAATGAATATTATTCACCTCAAGTGGTACTATGCTTGAGTGCTAAGGTGTATTATCTATAAGGACTATTTCATGTTGTGTCATTTTATCACTATTATTCTTTGTACAATATCATGCTTATCATTCCTTTTAGCCCATTCCATCTACTTTACCCTCTTGTTCTATCAACTAAACATGTTCTAAATCTTATCAACCTAGCCTGTTTGACCTTGGTTTTTTGCCATTCATTTTACATTTTTAACATCAAGGAATCTGATTAGTTTCATTAGTTGTTTCAAGTACTTTAGATAGAGATCATATTTTGGAGTAGTATGATAGAAGTTTTAGTAGTTTCATCCTTTATTTGTTATTCCTTTCTTATCATAGGTCTTGTTGTTAATTATAATTGCCTTTGGGCATGTTGTTGTGTCCTAGTTATAACCACCTATGGGAAAACTAGGGGTAAGATTTATTTATTGATCCTTGACATATCAACTTGTCACTTCCTATGCCATACTATGCCTTTTTACCAATTATTCCTATTTTATTTGAATTGACTACTACACTAGTTGAATTCTTCCATTGTAAGGAAAAAACTATAGTGACTTAAGGTCCTTCTCTATGACTATGTAGGTAGTGCTCGATACTTATTGGGATTAGATAATTCACCCTTTCTACCATGATCTCACCATTTTGTTGGAAACCTAAGCCACACTCATCATTTTATGAGCAACCTAAGCCACACTCTCACCATTTTGTGAGAAACATAAGTTTGAATGCTCTCACCATTTTATGAGCAACCTATGTTTGAATGCTCTCACCATTTTGTGAGCTTGAACTATTTCATGTCTTGTCATTATTGATCAAGTTGAGATACTTCAAAAATTCTAAAAACATTTGTAAAATCATTAGAAAAAATAAAAAAATTAACCATTTCTTTTCCTTAAGGATTTTAGGAGCCCTTACTAAGTTGCAAGAAAACCAATTGTCACTTAGTTTTCCCATCCTTTTTGGCATTTTCTCTCACATGCTTTCCATTTTTCAAGACCATTCCTATTCTTATATCACATCCATTCTAATTTTTTTCATTAGTTATCACATTCTTCCCATTCCCTGGGAGAACAACATTTGGCCTAAATTTTTTTATTGGATATTACATCCATGAAACTATTTAAGTAGTGTCCACTTACCTAGTGCATATGGAGATAGCTTTTCCACCCCTTTGATTTTCTTATATTCCCCCATTTTGTTCATTTTTTGAGTTGTCACCTATTTTCTAGGGGCAATGTTCATATGGTTTATATTACATTATTTGTTTGTTTATTTATTTTTGCTTGTTTCTTTGCCTGTTTGTTTGGTTTTAGCACTATTACCTTGATTCAGTTTATGTGTGTTCATTGGGTGATTCCTTGCCCACACTTATACTTTAATCCATCTATATTCATATGTTTACATTTTCATCATGGTTTCTATCATTGGTGCATTGTTTACTATTGAGTATTGGATTTTGAGAGTCAATCCTCATGTATATTTTGGTCAAGTCCTCATGATGTTATACCATGATGTCTACCAACATATGCTACAACAAACCTCAGATTCAAAACATCTATTCATTAATGGTGGCATCAACATATATTTGACATCAACATCCTGATTCAATCCCAATCATATCCCAAAAAAATTAATTAACCATAAAAGAATTTTAACCTTTATTAGTTCATACAAACATCTCCCTACTAGTAGGTTGTTCCAATTCATCATTACCCTTTGTGTTAAGTTATCATCCTCCTTGACCAAGTTTATCATGTTTTCCATAATTAGGGTCCCATGATTATAACCACCTATGGGTAAATAATTATACACCATCCCACCTATATTTCTCAATGATTATAACTACCTTTGGGAAAATCATTGCGTTCTCACTAGATTTACTTTTCCTACCCAAATAGGGGCATGCCATCTTGTTTGTCCACCCTAACTAGGGTATCATTATCTTGATTTTCTATCCTAACTAGGGCAGCTCCATCTTCTCATTTATTATAATTTCCTTTGGGCAAACCATTGTGTTTTCATACCATGTTGCTACTATCAGGGTACAATGCTTATAAATAACTGTGGGAAAACCATTATATACCATCACACTTGCATTCTTAGTGATTTTGACTACATTTTCAATATCATTATGTTTTCACCCCATCATCTTTCCTTTCTTTGGTCCCCTCATTTTTCTTCTTATTAAGGGACCATTTGACAACCTACATGTGCCAACCATTCCCTCGAGGGAGCATCATACAGTTAGTTTATCATCATTGAAATTGTAGGCATACAAGACCTTTTCATTATTTGAGAAGACATTACTATGATTATAGCTTGCAACACCTTCCCAAATAGGGGTAAACTATAGACACCTAAATCTAGCCACCAATGACCTCCAACCAAGATTTTGACCAATTTCAACCTAAAATGCACAATTTTGCTTAAAAACACTAAAGCACATTAAATGAGTTGAAATTGATATATTAAAGCACTAATTTTTGCTAGGGTGTCATTAAATGGGGTAATGCAATTTATGGTCTAGCTAACTTTGATCATATCATTTCGAGTCAAAATGCTAATTTTGCACTTGGGTGCTCTGAATTGCTCTTTTATATCAAATTTATTGTATGAGATGCATGTATTTATTTTTTTGTGTTGGCAACATCCTAAATGGGAATACATTTCAAATGCATTTGACATTGACTTCCAATTCCAATCTAGTTGAATTTTGGACCAATAACAAGGCATTTTGATCAATTTGAGTAATTTGTGCATAAAGTGCTTAATCATACTTAAGAGATAATTAAACCAAATTAGAGCCTAATTCATAATTCCATGGAAACTTGTTAAATACTTATTTTTGGAAATGAATATTGAATATCTACATCATCAAATGACCTCATTTCTTGGGAAGATATCCCTAGGCCATAAATGCCATAAATATCAAGATTCATGCCCCCCCATGCCTCATCAATGCTTCCCATGCCTCATCAATGCCTCCCATGCCTCATCAATGCCCTCTATGCCTCTTATTTGCTCATTTAACCCAAATATTTATGATCTTATTTATGGATTTTAATTATATAATTGGATTAATCCTTAGCCATACATCTCAATCTTGAGATGGATGGTTCAAGTTGATTCTACCCATTTTCAAAAATCTATAAATAGGAGGCCTTGCCACATGAATTTTAAGTCTTGATAATGAAAAGTTATAATGCACAATTAGTTCTAAAATCTATTACAATTAGTGTTACCATGCCAAATTGATTCCAATCTAAGCCAAAGTTAAAGGTGCCAAGGAGAAGAGGAGATATCCAAGCCTCCTTTGATGAAGACTTCATGAGCACAAGCCAATAAATCCACTACAAAAGCATTTAAAACATCCAAGGAAGGTGAAGGATTCTTTGTTTCCTTAATTTTTAGTTGTGTTTGTCATTTTTTTTTGTTATTAAACTCACCCTAGTAACTAGGCATGAAGGTGTTAGTTTAGTGTGTTATTTGTCAATTTTCTTTGTTCATTTTGTCACTAACACAATACTAATCTCCTCTTCTTAGTCAAATTCCTAGTTCACAGAATTTACATGCACTTGTTCTCCTCCTTTTTTTGAACTCCTCCCAAACTATGCACCTATCTCTAATAGTCCCCTTATGGTTTATGATTAATGGGATCCTATCATAGAGATTACTAATCTCCCTTCTCAAATTAAATTTATCTAACTCATACTAAATTCTCCAAATCATCATAATTAACTTATTCAAATCCTATTCAAAATGACTATCCCTCATCCTCTACTAGAAGGATGTAAAGTTACCTTATCTAGATCAAAAGACATCATTTTAAAATAGTGTGAATAGATGTCTATACACATTGAAAAAATAATGGACACTTCTCTTTCCCTCGAATTCCCCATTGCTTATATGATTCTTGATGAGATTTTTCTTCATGTAGATGATCCTCCCCACTTTATTAGTGTTTAAATTAGTGATATCCAAGTCAAGCATGGCTTAATTAATGTGGATTGAGGTACTTGTGTTACCTCTCTTTTATTTATTAAAACCCTTAGATACTCTAAATGTAATCTTAAATCCAAACACAACATGTGTCAAGGTTATGACCGAAGATGAATGCCTCCCTTAGGTTGTGTGTGGCTCCCTCTCACTATTCCACCTATCATTATTTGAGTAAAAGTTATGATCTTCAATCATCTTCTCTCCTATAACATCTTTTTTGGTAGGCCATGGACTCATCTCATGAGAGTCTTTGCCTCTTTTACCTACCAATGTGTCAAGTTACTTCAAAATGGTACAACTTGTAGGATTCAATGTGATACCAACCCTTACAATTTTGAATAATTCCAAGACTATGGTGTCTTCACAACTCTAGCCCTTGAACCCTTGATGAATGTTTCATTCCATGAATCCCAACTATTTAGTTTCCCTATCAAATCTATGTGAGGTTACCATGGTCACCCCAAACTCATCAAGAATATACCCCTACCCTCTTATATTAAGATGATGATGAGCCTAATGAGATAAATCTCAAGATAAAAACTTCTGATCTTTATCTTCATCTCATTTCTTAGTTTCCATCTTATTTAAATCCATACTTCCATCAACCACTTAATGATGATATACTCATAATATTAAATAAGACTTGGCACTTAATTAATCATGCCACCTATGATGACAAGATCATCCTTACATGTGTAATTGATATTCATACACCTAACTAAGATGATGGTTATACTTTAGATGACCCACTTCTAGGAGGTCTTATTTAGGATCAAGATGCTAAAATCATTTGTTACTATTATTTTTTTACTTTAATATTTCCATTTATTATATCACATTTTATCCTATTTAGTTCTTAATTTTAGTATTGTTACTCCTATTCCTAGGGTAGAGATGGTGCGTACACCTTCAGTTTCTAAATAACCTTGTATGAGCCTTCTTATGGATCATGCTATGACTAGTCCCTATCACTTTGCAAGATACCAAGAACCCTATAGATGACTTTCCCCTAATATTATTGTTATTTTAATTCAACCCTATGTTTATCCTACCCTTCCCTTAGTTGAGCCTTATCTGGATATTGTTCCCACTCCCTCTCTAGTTGAGTCTCTTTTGAATTCTAATCCTATTGATACTTTAGTTGATACTAATCCAGTCTCTCCACCAACCCAACCTTCCCTTGGTGATGGTTTTCTCCCTTAACCACAGCTTGATTCTTTTCCCATGAAATGGCATGATCAACCATATTGTGATATTCATAGAGCTACAAGTCATTAGACTTAAGATTGTACATTACACTAGCCTTCCCTAGTTTGTTTTCCACTCCCTCTATTATTACACCCATAAAGTCTAATAACAAGTGTATCTATTAATTTCATGACATAGATAATCATTCCTCCAAGAATTTTCATAAGATTCAACAATACATAGACACTTTGCATTGTACTCTTCCTCAACCTACTAACAAATCTATACCTCCTCCAAAAGTATTACCTAAGTATATTCCCAAATATTTATAGTTATATTATTTGTGGCACCAATATGGTACCCATCACACTGATAATTTCCAAATCCTTCAACATATCAAGGATCACCTCATAAACATTCTTGAACTTACTATCCCTCCTACCACATGTCTCCCTCTTAATAAGGATCCCCCTTCTTCCCCTATGGCTCTTCCACCTATGGCCCCTTCTCCACCTATAATTTCTCCACCCATGACTCCTTCACCCTTGGATCCTCCTTCACCTATGGCCTCTTATCCACCTATGTGGCCTTCATGTCCCATAGAGTCCAATCCTATTCCTTCTCCTAAGTATCCCATGCATGATGGTCCTCTTGAGCATGATCCTTCAAGAATGCCTTCATTTTCTATAGAAGAGATTTAAAGATAAATATAATAGTATTTATGAACATAGTAATGTGTTCCTTCATTTATTTCTTCATTTTGGATTGGACTTGTGCTCCAAATTTACATTTATCTATCTTATATCATTTGACATTATGTCAAATTATTATTTATCTTACATGGTTATTTATGTTTCACACTACATGTTGTTTATGGTATCATTTCCTTCCTTATATTCTATTATGGATTGTTTTTCATGATTTCATGATGTTCATCTATATGTTCATTTATTTCCATGAATATCTTGTTATTTTATCATGATTATTTGTTACCTTATCTCTATAACATATATAATCATTATTGTGACTTGGTTATACACACCTTACTCCCCTTAGTCATTCCTTATTTACCATGTGATTAGTTAGAAAATAAGTCATCACATTATACTCTCATTTTATTGGTCCACCTTGGATTTCCATTTATTCCCCTTACCTCCTTTCACACACTAATCATAAACATGGTTAAAACTTGAGATAATATGTTGGTTTATACACAATCCTAAGTATGTTAGTTAATCATGTATTTAGATACTTAGCTTCCTTTCGCCAAAGTCTAAATCTAATTTGTGTGTATCACTTTGTCTCTTATGATTGGTTATTTCAATTCTGTATGGAGGATGAATCTTAAAAGCCATAAAAATTTGAAAGGAAAATAATTTTAACAAAAGAAAATGATATAAAAGGTAACATTAAAAAATTTCAAAATTCAAATCACACTAAGAGATGTGATTCTAATCACATCTCCTTTTTATAATCGAAGATAAAAATTCACAATTGGCCTCATGATAGATTCAAGGTCTATTGGAGTGTCATAGGCTAGTAGATTGGGAAAGGAGAATAAAAAAATATTTTAGTGCTACCTAATTTTTCACGTAAGTATCCAATCTTTATAGTAGACTGATGGCTCTGTAAGAGGTTTTGAGGAATGGGGAATACATTTTTCAAAGTAGGTCCATTTTGCTTTCCTTGTTTAAATAACCAACATGAGTTTATCTTAGTATCTCATTTATCTACCTATAAAACTTTGTGCCTATCATGAATGGGTATCTTTGTATATTGATGGTCACTTAGTGTCTTTCTATGTCCTTAGTGTGCCTCATGTTTCTTAAGGTCTTCTCATAAATGCTTATGTTATAATTTTTACATTCCTACTTTCATTTCCCACAATCATAATATTCCCCTTGAGAAATATTATTTTATTCACTGATCAATCCCTCTAGAAATCCCATTTGTGAGTTGCAATGTAAGACCATGGATATGATCAGACCTTCCTCACAAATTACCAAATTACCAACTTACCATTTCAAAAACCCCTTTAACATTTATTTCCTACTATTCCCACCACATTGGTGTTTCATTTATGATTTTTAGTATAAGACCATGGATAGGACCTAACTTGCCTCACAAAATTTTCCAATACCCAAGTCAAAATGCAATTACATGTGTCAAATTTAAGATAAGTTGTGATTGATTATGAGTTACATGTCATTGACATGCTTCCCATCTTGATATAATATGTTTTATTCCTACTACATTGATTTTTTCACTTTTATCTTCTTATTTTTTATTGCATGTAAGAATACAACTATTTTTCTTAAGTTTTTCATACTTCCCAACTTGAATTCATGTGATCAATTTAAGTTATTTTTTCCAATTTTTTTCTCTTTTATACTTCCCCACATGATTTAGTATGATCTATTGACTTAATTGTTTTATTTTTATACCATTTTGCTATTTTGGATGCTTTCAATTTTTTTACATTATTTTCATACTTCCCAATGTGATATAGTGTGATTCTACTTGTTTCAATTTAGTTCCAATATTTTTCATGGTTTAAAAACATTTTGTTATCCATTTTACCATCTTTGGTTGATTATACTTAGTCATATTCTATTATTACACATTTCCCATCATGATATAGTGTTTAGTACATTTATTTGTGCTTAATTAGACTTTTACAAATCCTTCTTTTTACCCTTTTCTTTTTAACCATGCATATATCACATAATTCTAGAAAAGAAAACACTCCACATATATTACAAAAAAAATAAAAATATATGTGCTAAAAATAAATATATCCATGCATCAACATATAAAACCAAATACAACTCATGAGATAAAATATAACTATCAAAATCAATATCTATGTATATGATGTGTTTTATAAAATAAAAAAATACATAGCTCCATCTCTATGACTAGGCTCCATCATGTTTATCCTATGGCTTAGCCATACTACCCACAAATGAATGGGACTATCCCCTATTTCTTTTTACCCTTTTATTTTTAACCATGCATATATCACATAATTATAGAAAAGAAAACACTCCACATATATTACAAAAAAAGAAAAATATATGTGCTAAAAATAAATATATCCATGCATCAACATATAAAACCAAATACAACTCATGAGATAAAATATAACTATCAAAATCAATATCTATATATATGATGTGTTTTATAAAATAAAAAAATACATGGCTCCATCTTTATGACTAGGCTCCATCATTTTTATCCTATGGCTTAGCCATACTACCCACAAATGAATGGGACTATCCCCTATGTACAATGTGATGTAATGAGGCAGTCTAGAATATCAATCCTTATACCTATCCTTATAATTTGTCCACATGGGACTACACCCATCCAAGTTGGACCATAGTATCCATGTGTGTAGCTTTCTACTAAGCTAAGGCTTGTTAGGCCCATGCTTTTCCTGCTACCACCCCTATCGATGGCTATAATCCATCCTTAGATGTCTATAGCTATCTTATAACCTTCCCCACTAGTCTAAACTAGCCTTCCTAAGCTAGGGCTGATGGTAACAAAGGATCATTTAGTGTGGTATAGTTGTATAATGACAAAACTCCATCTAAAATGTCATGGTGTATAGCCATGACCAGGGATCCCCATATAACCTCCTCTATTGTAAGATCTACAAAACCAAAAATTAATAGATATTAGATCACATATATACCTAAAAATATATCTAGCTATTATAATCATATATAACTAATATCCTATATTAAAAATCAAAATTATAACATATATTACCAGTCTTAGTGTCACCAACCATCATCTCCCTATCTACTTGTCTATCGAGCACAATCTCTCCATTACTCATTCTTTAAGCACCTAATATGATGATCATCTCCTTATAAATGTGAATCCAAGAGTCACCACTTATGCATGACATGAACCTCTCCTTAGAGGTGCTTGTATAGACCAACTCTATCTTAGACTAGTTATTAGATCATTATATGCAACCACCCTAATTTTAAATAAAAATATTCAAAAATTTGAAAATTTTAGTTTCTTACCTATGTTACACTTGCTATGGATGCTATGCATCCTCCCCATCTTAGCTATCATCTCCTCACCATATTGGCTCTCTGGTCTCTCACTAGGTCTACTAGATCTCTATTTTCTTAAAATAGTAAAAAAGAAAAATGACTTATTTTCACCCTATTTATATTTACTATTCAAAATTATTTACCCTTCAAATATTTACCATCAAATTTATATTTTGATCATATCTTTGTCTCTAATAACTCTTTTTACAAACCATAAAAGTTATAGAATCTTAACATAATAGAGAATATTTTAAACTGTTACATGTCTATGTTATAAAAACTTTGATTTTTACTCTTTTTTGCTAATCTCTTTAGGTTCACTAATGCTCTCTCTATATTGGACACCTTCACATTTCATGCATGTCCTTCTTTATCTACAACACTAAGGTAAGTAAAGGCCTATGTTTTTCAATTTTATCCTTTCATTTATCTTATTTTATCCTTACTAAACTTTATTTAGCTTTAGTGTTGTGTGTTACTACATTGTTTTCATGAAGCACCATCCCATGTTGCACCTATATGACATGTGATGAGATTTGAATGGGGCATATGTATACACATAATATTTTCAAACTTTATAAAAATTTTAAGCTTTCTATCTTATAAGAACCCATCAATTCTTAATCTCTTTGAGTGGATGCCTTAAAGGGTGTACCAAGAAAGGGGTGGATAGACCATTAGTGCTTCAAAATATTTTTGTCCCTTACTACCACTTGATATATACACACACCCATTTCCTAAAACCGTTCTCATAAGATATGACTTATATTTTCACCCTCCTCTAGTCATTTAAAACCTTAATTATCCCTTACATATCCTAAAACCCTTTTTTATGGTTTATGTTAAACTGTTGGACCCATTGACCTTGTATGCTAATTGATAAAACTTATTAGATTCTAGGTCAACCCTAGGCTGACCTAGACTATAACCTAATTTTTTTTTAATAATGATACTAGGTTGATTGGGCCAACCTTATTATCATAAAATTTAGAAAAATATGAGGGTTAGATCCACCTATATAAACACATTCATTTCACCATTTCTATGATAAGAGAAGAAGAAGAGATATATCTTGCACATATTCTTATCCACCATTTTACTTGAAGAGAATAGCTTAGTGTTCCATACTTTCTTTGGAGATATAGATATTATCTTGTGGAGAAGTATTTTAGATGAATTTATAGGTTGTGTACCTTAGATATAATTTATCCTTGTCATCCTTACATAACACAACAATATCTTATGAATCACTTTGTCCAAGGGAGAGATTGAGGCTTGATGTGTTCATCTTCAAAGGTAAGTATTCATAGATTTATTCCTCCTTTATAAGAGTAGATAATATTCATTTTTAATTCTCTCCCATGCATTAGGATTACGTATACATTGATATGAGTATATTTCTTCTATTCATATTTAATTTTCATGTTTACTAACCCCACTTTGTGTATAAGCTTTTGTGAGCACTAAATTATACTTTGATTTACTTGTTAATAGTTTAGTGAACACAAAAAAATAAGACCTAATTATATTTACTGCATAGTTTTGCTTGACTTTAAGATTTAGAACCCTCCCTATTTAATTTAATGTGTTAAGATATCCCTTGGATAGGTCTATCAGATCCATCTTGGTCATGAACCTGAATATCTAATGTATCCACAATCACAATTGTAAGTAGGATTTATCTTCTTTGATTTAGGATTGATTTATAGATCTGTTACATTTCCCATTACATAGAGTATGTATGTATAATTGTCAATAGTTCAATAAAGTTTCATAAATAATATCCACACTAAGATTTAAAGTGTTATCAAATATCCAAAAAATATAAAAAGTATGTATCATGTCATTAACATCTAACTAAGATCCCTAGGGATTAGTCCTACCTGATCATTTTTATATGCTTCCTAAGGTATAATGTCTAAGGATCTTACTTTTTTAATTTTTTAAGATTCATCATATTTAATGCATAAGTTTATTACTTCTAATCTACTACCTCTTATGACTTGTCCTTGCTTGAGATGCCTCTCCATCCATGGTTCATCTATTATACAATGCATAATCAACTCATATAACAATAATATTACCCAAGGTATTCATCTAAGCCTCCAAATAATTAATGTGAGTCCCCCATATAATTATCTCTTGGGTTGCATAGTAATGAATGGAAAAAATGTTTGAATGTTGATCGACAGTCACAAGTGACCCTATTTTGATGAATAAATCATCTTTACTTAAACAACTATCTACATGGAAGAGGTATAGGTAAGTATCAAAGTTCTTATTCCATAACTCATTTAAAAAAATATACAACACCACATTCCCACATGAACATAGTTTATAATCAAGACATATAAATTTTAAAAGCAAAATAAGCTACTAAAATGTGAGTAACTAATAACCTACTAAATCACTTACCTAGATCCTCCTTGGGCTAGTTAGGGTCAGGGTCCTCATCAAAAATCATCTCAAAATCCTCTACCTCATCACCTCCATACTCTTGCTTGACCTTAGGATATGACTCAATAAAGTCCTGGGCTCCTTTCCCCTCAACCACTTGTAGTTTTTGTTTCATCTTTGGCACCTTTATGGCTTGTCTCACATCCCTTCCATCTATTGTTGGTGATTTTTGTGCATAAACTACTCTAAATTTGAGTACTTATCCCCTTTTTAATAGATCTTAAAATACCTATAATTAATTATTATGGGTTTAATGGTTTCCATTTGAATTTTATTATAAAAAATTAACTCATCTCCCTCTCACCTTTGTATGTGGCTAGTGGTATTGGGAGTTTAGATATGTACTACAAGATAAATAATTTAGGTAACATAAGTATGAGATATATCTCTACCTGCCACCTATCTTTCACCTTATACGCTAACTCAAAAGACATCAATGTTATGGTTTTATCTCCCCATAATCCCATCATACTTATTTATGGGTATGCAATCATGTATTTAGATATGAGGGTACCAATTACTTTGGGCATATGCCTGAATGGTGCCATAATTTTCCACCTAGAAGTCATGATGACCATTGCATCACTAATAGAAATTATTGTAACCAACAACCCCCTTTCTCAATAAGGAAACATGGACCCACATTTTTTCAAAATATGATCTTAATAGGGAATCCTTTCTGTATGTTTATGTAAATTTTAGGAAAAGATTATGATTTGGCCTCTTATACTTCGGTGATATTGGCATTGTTTATTATGTTTATGAGACTAACTTGTGTATTGCAGATGAATTCTTTAGGTTCATAGTCTTCAGGTTAATTATTTTGGCCTTCATGCAAAATTATCCTTTAGATGTTATGTTTTGGGAAAATTTTGGTCCTATTCACTTTTAGGATTATTCTTTTGGGAAGCCTTATTTTGTTGAAGAAATTGTTATAGACTTTTTATTTGAAATAAATCTCCTAAAAGAATTTGGACTATAGAGTTTTATACTTAAGAAATTATAGACCATAGAGAATTTCTTAAAAATAAATTCCTCGAGGGATTATCCCTTTGAACCTATCCTTTAGCATTTTATAATTACCCTTCAGAGCTTTTAGAATGCCTTTTTTGCCTTATCAACCTACCCTTTGGCCTTTGTAAAGTAAACCTTTTGGGAAAACTTTTACCCTAAAGTAGACCCTTTGATTTATTTCCACATACCCTTTGGAACCCTTACAACTAGCCCTTCAGCCTTTCTGAATTGACCATTTAACCCCTTTTTGACCAAAACTTTTAAGACACATACCCTTTAGGTTCTATGTAACCTAGCTTTCAAAACTATTATTTCATCCCCTTTATCCTTTGAGAAATACCCTTCACATGTTTTTCCATACCCCTTGAGTCACGAACCAAAGTGCCCTTTAACCTTTGTGTTTTTGGCCAATTAACATGAACCTATCCTTTGAGTTTTGTTAAACCTACCCTACCAAATATTTACCCTAAATTATGTTCCCTTTTCCAAGTGGTCACATACCATTCAAATATTTTGAAAAGGACATTTCAACCTTTATAAAATATCTAAATGCCCTTTTCCTTTTCTGACATACCCTTTAAGGATTTGATTTTTGGGATTTTGTCATGTAGCCAAATTCTTTTAGATGTTGTGTCTAAGAGAATTTGACCCTTCATTTAAAGGAACATACCCTTAGGGTTTTTTGAAACTACCCTTTGAGACCTTTGAAGTGACCCTTAGCCATATGAAAGTGCCCTTCAAAGATCAAAGGTGCCCTTTAGCCCTCAAAAATTACCCTTAGAGACCTTTGAATTGACCTTTAGCCATAAAAAAGTGCCCTTCAAAGATCAAAGGTACCCTTCAGCCCTCCAAAAGTACCCTTCAGGACCTCTAAAGTGACCCTTAGCCATACAAAAGTACCCTTCAAGAAAATCAAAAGTACCCTTCAAGGAGTTTGAAAATACCCTTGAGCCATGAATTAGCCCTTCAAAATAAGGCTTTTGGGACTTCTACCCAATGAAAAGA
Organism: Torreya grandis; assembly: GCA_037957365.1. Classification (NCBI taxonomy): domain Eukaryota; kingdom Viridiplantae; phylum Streptophyta; class Pinopsida; order Cupressales; family Taxaceae; genus Torreya; species Torreya grandis. The sequence continues at coordinate 160,525 of JARHVA010004701.1, read as the reverse complement.
CTCCTTCATAATAATTACTATGGACACTTTTTCTAAAATAATTCCCCTGAGGGAATTATCAATGGATATTGACCTAAAAGCACTAAGGGCCATCCAACCCAAGCTAACAAATTTGAAATAAAATCAAAGTGAACATTACATATTTATATTGCATAAATTGGTATTTGATGAAGGATCTTATATAGATGATATGTAGCCATTGAATCCATCATTTGCATCCAAACTAGATTGCAATCAAAGTATCTTCATTTCTAATAGTAAGTAAGAGCCCTAGTTCATATCTTGAAAATTTTGTGAGTATAATGACTAAGATAAGAGCTAGAGTGATTACACAAAATGTATCATATCAAAAGAAATTGTAGCAATATAAAACATGTAGCTATGGATTCCACATCCAGGATGTTCTAAGGAACAAATCCCCCATCTGCATTCTTAATTAAGGATTTTATAGAGTTTAAGGATAATGTCTTCAATATGAAGGTATTTCAAGATAAGAATCATTACTATTCACAACTTAGGGATGCTATTGATTTAGTGGACATGTTTTCATTAGATGATGAAATGATACCACCAAAAAGGAAGTTTGTTTAGGAAATTCTAGCCTATAAATGCCAAAGATTTCATTTTGTTAATCATGGGATATACTAAGAGGGGAGGTGAATCAGTATATCATATATCTTATAAATATTTTCCTTAACCAAATTTCACTTAATCAAACATTCAAGATATGCAATAAAACTCAAACAATAAACACAACACAAGATAGAGAGAGGCACCCGATATAACATGGAAACCCAATGTGGGAAAAACCACAGAGAACAATCTCAAGTATATGAATGAGCACCAACCCAAACAATATTTTCAAGCCAAGCTTGCATGATCACCAACCCCTTTGCTGAGCACCAACCCAACAACTATTCATGAGCACCACACCCCTTTGTCGAGCACCAACCTAGCTACTATTCATGAGCACCAACCCACAGGAGCACCAACCCCTTTACCGAGCACCAACCCATAGGAGCACCAACCCATAAGAGCACCAACCCCTTTATGTATACCACACACCTATCTCTCAATGTTGTTATCTCAACAAATGATAGTTCAATACGACATCTCTTTCCTCTCTCTCACCTTTGCTCTTCTAAGCTAGATATAGCAAAAACAAATCATATTCATCTCTCACAATTGCTTTTCTAAGCTAGATATTACAATATCAAATCAACCTCTATCTCTCTTATCTACAAATGTCTTCTCAAGCCTTTATTTATAGCTTTCCAAATGACCTTTGGCCTTCCCCATTTGTGACCCTTCGATCCTCATGGAAAATGGTGCCAAAATTGTATGACCCTTCATATTCAAGCCTTTGAAAAGTCATGTGGTGACCCTTCATGATCAAAAACATTCTTCCCTCTTTTGTCTTCATCTTGGTGACTTTTTGTATTCCTTAAAGTGTCCCTTCATGAGAAATTGCACCCTTACTCTTTTGTCTTCACTTGGTGACTCTTGGAATTCCCCAAGATGACTCTTCATGGGAAAATGCATCCCATCCTTCTTTTGTCTTTACCCCGTGGCTCTTTGACTTCTCCATGGGCCCTTCTTTTATCTCATATGCAACAAAAATATATTCGTTAATAAATATTAACTCATATTAGCCAAGATATATTTATTACAAATAACATTAAATGTAATGGGGCTTTTATCACCAATAATGCTTAGACTTTTGACATCAATGACAATATTTCCAACAATCTCCCCCTTTATCATTGATGTCAACCTCAATCCTAAAATTACCACATACTATCATCTAAAAACATACAGTAACTCCCCCTTACTGTAGCAACCTGTACCTATTTTTTGCACTTATACATGTACCTATTATTCTCCCCCTTTGACATCAATGGCAAAGGGCCTACCTAGAGCTAACACTTAGCTCCCCCTCAACTAATGCTAAACATCAATGGCAAGAAGTAAAATAAATTACTCCCAACTCCTCTTGCAGATCTTTGAATGTGTCTTTTGATTGTGCCTTTGAGAAGATATCTGATAATGCATATAAATCTTTACCTGTCCTTTGAGAATCTACAATTAACTCATTTGAATATTTCCTTCTAATCTCACAACCTTTTGCATGAAACTTTAAGGTGTATCCTTGATCACATATTTGACTTACACTCAATAGATTATGCTTACAAAACATTCTTATCTTTGGTTCTACTAATATCCAAACTTAAAATACCTTTTCTAGTTATCCTGGCAGTGGTTTTATCTTTGAATTTCACTATGCCACCATTGATCTTCTTTACTCTTATCTCCTATCATATGCCTTGAGCATCCTCTATCAACGAACCATGGCTGATCTTTATCTCTTACATGCAAAGCTATTTGCACCAACATAAAATCTTCAGGTTGTTTCTTCTACCATGAACACAACTAAACCTTCTTCCTGATGAATGGAACTTTGAAACTCTGATCCTTCTTGATGAATGGAGCTTTGAAATTATGATCCTTCTTCATTGAATCTGCATGAGTATCCTTCTTGTCATGCAACATAGCCAAGACCCAAAAGCATTCACCATGCTTCAATTTTTCTTAAAAGTGTCTCCTTGAAGCCTAGAAGAGACACCCCACACAAAAGGGTCCTAGAAACAAATCTCAGGAGATTCCCACATCTCCTCTATTTCTTCCTTGACCTTCTTGTGTTTTTATTTTAGAATTTGTTTAAGCATGTCTAGCCTTTTTGATTTACTAACCTTATCATTTATGATTTTTTTCATCTTCTCAACTTTTGCAACTATCTTCTCTTAACAAAGCTCACGCTCAAATGTAACAAGAGATTTTGCACAATCCTTCCTATCTGATTCTTTATCTACTATAGTAAGTAATTCATTTTCACTCTTAAACTCAACATGATCAATCTTTACTATTTTAGGTCTCCAAACCTAAATTTATCTTTTCTCATATTTTGTAGGGGATCTATATCCTTTGACATACCTTGAATATCTCTTTACTTTATTTGGACATAATTTAGCAATATGTCCAACCTCGTGACAACAAAAGTAAACAATATTTCTCATACCTTTTTCTTGAATGTGACTAAGATCTCCCTTTGACTGATTTCTTCTCCTCATACAATCTCTTGCCCTATGACTAACATGATGAAAAATAAAATAATGGCCATGAAAAGAATTTGAAAACTTAAAAGCATTAGGCTGCCTAATCAGCTTCTTTGATTTGCCTTCAAAACTGTTAGGTTATGGAGCTAAAAGCTTCACTAATGTAGACATGGAGGAGGTTGTTGAGAGGTTGCTGAGTTGTAAAGCAATTGATGTCAGTCTGATTAACTGACATCAGTCATATACAATGAGAAGAGCAATCGATGTCAGTCAAGATCAGCCAGCGTCAGTCACCTCTAGGCAGATAGGGACCGACGTCGATTGCCTGTGTGGTTCCAGAACTACTTATTCATAGACAGTTAGTTAATGAACCAGTTGTTTGCATGTCAAAGGCCAATTTTAGACTTGAGCTGTAGATCTAATTATCATAATTGGATGTCTAATTATTGTTTGCATGAGATCTATATAATAGACTCATGCGTTTTATTGTAAAATGTGTGCTAGTTTAGAGTTGAGTTTGATTAGCTCCTTCTGTGTGTGAAGAGAGCAAGGGTAGCTCCTCCTAGTTCCATAACAGTGCCAAGTGTGGGTGCTGGTTTGGAGAATTAGAAGGGTTCTTCAGGTGTGTAATATCTTGGTTGGTAGGTGTGTAAGGTCACGTTTGGAGATCTACATGGTGTATGTGTGTGTGAGGTCAAAGGAGATCTGTAGGTGGTAGAGGATCAAAGGTGACAGCAACACATCAAAGAGAAAATAGAGGAAGGCAAGGTAGATCCTTCCAAAAGTAAGATCATTGATTTGCAGGTGTTTGTGTGTGCATGGTTTAAGGTTTGCAATTATGCAGAACCAGATTGATTTGTAGGTGTGCAAGATCAGGGAGGTCAGCAACATAACAGGTAGCAAGATCAGGGGAGATCTACTTAGAGTATGGTGTGTACTCAATCATGAAGTATGTGGAGTACTTGTTTATACTAGTAGTATTGTTACTGACTGGTTGACTGGCAGTGTTGTTACTAGTTGGTGGAGGTGAACACCAACTCTGTGTTTGAGTTATGTGTTGGGACCGTAAGAGAGAGAGTGAGCTCTTGAAGAGATTTACTATTTATGCCCTAGAGGTGTGTAAGGAAGAATACTGTGGCATCTTCTTTGTTGTATTTCCTTCTAGAAGAGTATTAATACAATTGGGTATTGTCTCTCATATTCTGTGTTGTTTTTTATTCTAGTTACTTATTGCTTCTAGTTAATTTCACATATTTAAGTTGCTTGTACATGGTAATCAATGGTGCTTCCTAGGTCCTAATAGTGGAGTCAGAGCATGTTTGTTGTTCTAGATTCCTGACAAGTGGTATCAGAGCTAAGGTTGTAGGGAGCAGGTTTGTGTTTGATTATAGGTCACTCTCAGGGGTTTTTGATTGAGTGGGAGTATAGCAATGACAGAAGAAAGTAAGCTATGAATAGAGAAATTAAATAACACGAATGGTCAATTACAGTGTTATGGAAAGAAAGAATAGGTAAAGAAATATTGTTGGTTGGCAGAAGATCAGCATGAAGGAATTAAAGAAGCAGATGTTGCAGGTGTTGTTGCATAGGATGCTCTGGGATGTTCCTTGGATAAAGTAGAATCTTGGTTTACAGATTATGTTGCCTCTTTCCATGGAGCCCCATTTAGAGGGGTTGGTGAGCCTTGTCAAAGTATTGGCAAAGGGGAAGTGTTGCTGAAATTGCAGGCGGCCAACACATGGGTGTTGAAGAAGGTCATGCAGGTCCCAGTCTTGAAGATGCAGCTAATTTCTTCACAAAATTTGGGTGATGAGAGATGCATAGGAACTCTCATAGTAGATTCTTGGAATGTTACCAAGGATGCACTTGAATTAGCATGTGGTAAGAAAGCAGGTACTCTTTATCTACTTACTTGTATTACTGATTCTTCTTCTGTTGCAAGGACGTGGCTTTGTAGGCTTGGTCACAAGAGCAAGAAGGAGATGCATGTTCTTAAGTGGAAGATAGATGTCTTTGATAAACTTAAGAACTAGAAAGCCATGATGTTCTTGGAGGAGATGATGGACAAAGATTAGTGGATGGGGCTGGATACCTCTGAGCAGGGCAGTTTGGATAGTGTTTTGATTTAAAGTAAGCTCATGGGTAAAAAGTCATCACTCACAAGTGAACACAGGTACCAGCATCAATCAAGTGGAACTAGCATCAAATAGACAAGTACCAACATCGGTCATGTGTAGACCAGAGGAGTTAGTGCTATCGGGCAAGTGGAGACTGACATTGGTGGGATAACCAGCATTAACAACTTGGACAGTCACATGGAACTGATGTTGGTCAGATGCAGACTGTGTGGTGACTGAGGTCGATCACTTGAATAGATTTTGGGTAGATAACAAGCTATCAAGGAGTCTTAAATGCCCATATGGAGGATTAAAAGGGTAAGTAAGCCTCAAATTTGTTATTCCTCTTCTTTATACTCGTTGCTTATTGTAGAGCAGGAAGGATCTAGGAAATAGTGGGAGCATGGCATGAATGAGGAATTTGATTCCTAGGATATAGAACCAAATGAGAGATTTGGTAGGGTTGCCAGCCAGAAGAAAGCACTGAAAGATGAATGGATTCCTTAGTTAAAGAATAGAGAGAATGGATACGTGAGATGGAAGGCCAGGTCATATGGTCTTGAGGAAGCTGTAGGATAATGGTATAGGGTTTGATAGGTGGATGACAAAGTAGGGCTTTAGTCAATGTTAGTGTAACCATTGTGTTTGTCTTACTAGGTGGATGATGGTTGCAACATTATCCTGTTATTGTATGTGGGTGATATGCTACCTGAAGGTTTAGACATACAGGGTTTTGTTGAGCTAAAGGTAAGGTTAGTTCAGTGGTGTGCCATGAAGGATTTGGGAGTAGTAAAATTCTTTGGCATGAGTAATCCTAGGATAGGGAGATCACAAGTTGATGTTGTCATAGGATGATTATGTGAAGGTAGTGCAGGATGCAAAACAGAGAAGCACACCTATGGATGGATAGTTCATAGAACAGGGTCCCCAATCACATGATGAGGTTGAGTACATGTGTACTCCCTGAGTTTGCCCAAGCAGTGGGTGCTGTCAAAAAGTTTGTAGTCAATCTAGGAAAGAAGCACTGGAGGGTAGTTCAGTGGATTCTTAGGTATCTGAGAGGGACTAGCATCAGGGATTCATGCTATGCAAGGTCAAGTACTTTAGATGTGGCAAGTTACTTAGATGACAGGTGTTACACCATAGGATGTGTGGTGGTTATTCTTCAAGATTGAGCTTAAAGAGGGATACAAGCCAAGAAATAAATTAGAAAGTGTACAGGTACAGGTATAGTACAACTATTTATCTCCAAGTGGGATATTGTTAGGTTGTGGAGCTAAAAGCTTCACTGATGTAGACATGGAGGAGGTTGTTGAGAGGTTACTGAGTTGTAGAGCAACCGATGTCGGTCTGATCAACCAACATCAGTCATATACAGTGAGAAGAGCAACTGACATTAGTCAGGATTGGCTAGTATCGGTCATCTCCAGGTAGACAGGGACTGACATCAGTCACCTATGCAGTTCTAGAACTACTTATTCACAGACAGTTAGTTAACGAACTAGTTATTTGCATGTCAAAGGCCAATTTTAGACTTGAGCTATGGATCTAATTATTGTAATTGGATGTCTAATTATTGTTTGCATGAGATCTATATAATAGACTCATGGGTTGTATTGTAAAAGGTGTGCTAGTTTAGAGTTGAGTTTGATTAGCTCCTTCTATGTGTGAAGAGAGCAAGGGTGGCTCCTCCTAGTTCCATAGCAGTGCCAAGTATGGGTGCTAGTTTGGAGAATCAAAAGGGTTCTTTAGGTGTGTAGGATCTTGGTTGGTAGGTGTGCAAGGCCACGTTTGGAGATCTACATGGTGTATGTGTGTGCGAGGTCAAAGGAGATCTACAGGTGGTAGTAGGATCAAAGGTGATAGCAACACATTAAAGATCAAATAGAGGAAGGCAAGGTAGATCCTTCCAAAAGTAATATAATTGATTTTTAGGTGTTTGTGTGTGCGTGGTTTAAGGTTTGTATTTGTGCAAAACCAGATTGATTTGTAGGTGTGCAAGATTAGGGAGGTCAACAACACAATAGGTAGTAAGATCAGGGGAGATCTACTTGGAGTATGGTGTGTACTCAGTCATTAAGTATGTGGATTACTTATTTGTACTGGCAGTATTGTTACTGACTGGTTGACTGGCAGTGTTGTTACTGGCTGGTGGAGGTGAACACCAACTTTGAGTTTGAGTTTTGTGTTGAGACTGTAAGAGAGAGAGTGAGCTCTTGAAGAGATTTATTGTTTATGCCCTAGAGGTGTGTGAGCCCTAGAGGTGTGTAAGGAAGAAGACTGGCATCTTCTTTGTTGTATTTCCTTCTGGAAGAGTATTAATACAATTGGGTATTGTCTCTCATATTTTGTGTTATTTTTTATTCTAGTTACTTATTGCTTTCGGTTAATTCTGCATATTTAAGTTGCTTTTACATGGTAATCAATGGTGCTTCCTAGGTCCTAACAGTGGAGTCAGAGCATGTTTGTTGTTCTAGATTCTTGACAATAACTTGCATCCTTCTTTCCTTGGACTAATATTTCATGATCTTTCTCAACCTTGATTATAAGCTTCTCATGATTATCTTTTAAATAACCTAACTCAACCTTCAACTAATTACACTCTTCTTCTTTTGATGTTAATATTGAATTTATAACCTCTAACTGATTCTTAAGATCCTAAATAAATATCTTATTTTCTTTTACTTCTATAGCCAACTTAGAATCCAAGATACACACCTTTTCCTTAAGATCCTCAACCATAGATTTCAACTCTTGATTCTCCTTCTTTAGCCACATGGCCATCTTATGCTTTTCTTTGATCTACCTTCAAGCTGTTAAACCCTTTCTAAAAGAACCTACTCTAATACCAATTGTTAATCATGAGATATACTGAGAGGGAGGGTGAATCAGTATACCATATATCTTATAAATCTTTTATTTAACCAAATTTCACTTAATCAAACATTCAAGATATGTAATAAAACTCAGACAATAAACACAACACAATATAGAGAGAGACACCATATATAATGTGGAAACCCAATGTGGGAAAAACCATGAAGAATAATCTCAAGTATATGAATGAGCACCAACCCAAACAATATTCGCAAGCCAAGCTTATAGGAGCACCAAGCCGTTTACTGAGCACCAACCCAAAAACTATTCATGAGCACCAACCCACAGGAGCACCACACCCCTTTGCTAATCACCAACCTAGCTACTATTTGTGAGCACCAACCCACAAGAGCACTAACCCCTTTGCTGAGAACCAACCCAGCAACAATTCATGAGCACCAACCCATAGGAGCACCAACCCCTTTGCCGAGCACCAACCCAACAACAATTCGTGAGCACCAACCCACAGGAGCACCAACCCCTTTGTGTATACCACACACCTATCTCTCAATGTTTCCATCTCAATGAATGATAGATCAATACAACATCTCTTTCCTCTCTCTCACCTTTGGTCTTATAAGCTAGATATAATAAATACAAATTATATTCATCTCTCACAATTACTTTTCTAAGCTAGATATTACAATATCAAATCAACCTCTATCTCTCTTATCTACAAATGGCTTCTCAAGCCTTTATTTATAGCTTTCCAAATGACCTTTGGCCTTCCCCCTTTATGACCCTTCAATCCTCATGAAAAATGGTGCCAAAATTATATGACCCTTTATATTCAATCCTTTGAAAATTCATGTGGTGACCCTTCATGATCAAAAATGTCCTTCCCTCTTTTGTCTTCATCTTGGTGACTTTTCGTATTCCTTAAAGTGTCCCTTCATGAGAAATTGTGCCCTTACTATTTTGTCTTCACTTGGTGACTCTTGGAATTCCCCAAGATGACTCTTCATGGGAAAATTCATCCCATTCTTCTTTTTTCTTTACCCCGTGGCTCTTTGACTTCTCCATGGGCCCTTCTTTTGTCTCATATGCAACCAAAAATATATTCGTGAATAAATATTAACTCATATTAGCCAAGATATATTTATTAAAAACAACATTAAGTGCAATGGGGTCTTTATCACCATTAATTCTTAGACCTTTGACATCAATGACAATATTTCCAACACATTTTACTATGGCCAAACTAGAATTTATGACTTTCATAGTCTTTCTCAGGGATTTGTTCTTTTATGATAAAATATCATAGGGTGTTTACTTACTACATTCTCATGGTGATATAATGGTAGCATTCATCTCTAGAAATGATTTTCAAAGGTATCTATCTCTTAGCATACCTGATGTCTACTATGATAAACACACTTGGGTGTAATTCAAAGAAGAAACCTCAATCTTAAAGGTGCTCTCTTGATGGCAACTCCTAGACCAGTCTATCACCTGGTAAGGGATGAAGTCAAATGGAGTGATTTTAATTGACAAATTTAGAATGGGAATTTGGATAGGTATGGCTTTACTTAATATATTATATAATATGCCTAGCATCCATTTTGTAAATTTAGATTAGATACCATTGTTATGATGTTATCACATGATGTTGCTTATGAACTAAGGGAAGTAATTAGTTTGAGATTGAGAGAGAAAATTTTTCATAAGGATAAATGTCCTACCCCCATGGGATATTTTTATATGATGTCATATTTGGTGGATGTAATCATGGGAATGTGCTATAAGTACTTGGGAAATCTATGGGCTTTGGCCATAGATTTCCTAATAAATAGAATCTATGACCACTACCAATTTGTGCATATATACGCTTACCAAAATCATATGGTTAGGATATGTGAGGCCATTTACCTATAGGTGGAAACATTATAAATAATTTTAGAGGAAAGGAAGACTATTTCCTATACCCATATTTTACTATCATCATGGTCTAGGGAAATAAGGTTGAACCCCTATGTCTCCCAAAGTATGTACTAGATAAGTTGGTTGAATAAGAGATTGATTTTTAGTTATGAAATAACATTACGGAGGATTTGGCTAGGAAAAAATAGGGATTGTAATTTGGAAGCTTGATTTCAATTGGTAAAATGGTATATCAAATAAGGAAAAATCTTGGAGATGTAGGAGGAAAGTGAAATCGTTATAGCTTCCCTACAATGGCACATAGAGACTGGAATCCCTATGGGTGAATCTAGAAACATATTTATGGTTTCAATATTCCTTATTTCCAAAATACTTATTTTTATTATTTTCTTTTTATAAATGCTAAATTAGATGAAGAAGTATTAGAATGAGCATAGCTTACAAGGTTAAAAGAGGATCATTTGAGAATGATCCAAGATGAACCTAGTATTTCTACTAGGGAGTTGGATAGCCAAAGGGGTTCCTTTAAAATATGGAAACATTCATATTTTTGGAGAGGATAATCCAAAGAACATGAATATTTTTAATCCCAAGGAATTCCATTAAAATTAAAATTGAAATCAAAGAAGAGAGAGCATGTGCTCCTTGAGCCTAGTAAACATAGAGGAAGAGAAAGAGGAGATCCTATCATCTTGGAATCCAATGAGGAGGAAGACAAGATGTAGTAAATTCCTACTACTAGCACTAGTCTAGTTCCTATGGCTACTCCCTAGGTATCTACTATTTCATCTATTGGGGTAGCTACTTCAAAAGTAATAACATCCACCTCCCAGGGCTTTCCCATTCAATAAAGGACCCCTTTTGTCTATACCAAGAATCCTAAGACTCCCACAGGCAGCCCTATAGTGTATACATCTCAAGGTTTTCCTAATCCACCTCTAAGTTCATATCCATCAAGAGAAGATGAAATTGTCATCAAGAACATATTAGATGATTCAAATGAATAGGTTGAGTTGGAGACAACCAAGGTTATGAGTCTTTAATTTGACCCCATTTAGCTTCATCTCCAAGGTACTTAGACCTTTTCTAGTTTTCCTTTTACTTCAATTTATATTATTGATCAGATGTCTATTTCTTTTTTATAAGTTCCCTTTCCCTCTACTCCATTGACCCCCTTTTTTCCTTCAACCTCTACATCCATTCCTTCCATTTCCACAACCACCATTGATCACTCCATTATCACTACAACATAATTTCCCATGGCCATTCCCTCTATACCTACTATAACTTCTACTATGATAATTATAAAAAAAAAAAGGAAACTAAGAAAGTGTAAAATGCTCTGTCTACCCCCCAACTTCATGTTTAATCTACATAGATCTCCTTCAACTCCCTACTTCCACTTCTACAAAAGAAACCATATGGACTAACACAAGTAGGGGAAGGCCAAGCCTTAAATAGTTTTAGTCCACCCACTCCCTCAAGTTAGAGGAGTGGGCTGGTAAAAAATAATATGGCCTTCTTTGCTTGATGTCTTAACAAAGGCTAGTAATAAGTAGAAGAAAGTAGAAGAGGAGGTCAAGAAAAAAATTATTGTTACAACCATTGATACACCCCTCAACATTCTACCTTAGGCCATATATTTGAGGATTAAATCTTCTCAAATGCCTAGTTATAAGGTCACTAATCTCCCCTATATGTCCACTTTTTTTAAACCCCTAATTAGTACAATACAAAGAGTAAATAAGAGAAAAATCAAATATAACCAAGGTACATGCATCAACCTTGAAGAACAACAACTGATATTCTCCCTCACTAGAGGTAGAATAGGTAGCCAGTGCAGTCTGTATATAAAAAGAATATTTTATACCTAGATCAAGCACATAAATATGCTATGATGGCCATTCATGAGGGCATGGAGTTAGCCTAGAAGGAGATAGAAGAGGAGGTATAGGAATTGCAAGCATATATTGATCAACTTAGAGAACAATCTAGCACAATGCATATTCCTTTAGGTATCAAAGCTAAGGTTTGGGAGGTCACATATAAATGTTATAATTTCTTAGAGGCCATGGAATTTATGAAGGTTAAGATAACACCTCTGTGAACCAATCAAATCAACTCTGTAGATCTTTGGTTCAAGATAGTGCCAAGCTTAAAATTCTAGTTGTCTACATAAGTAACTCATTATATATCCATCTTGAATTAATGACCACACTCGAGGCATATAATGCCCTAAATATAGTTGTCATTAGGCATCAAGAGGTAAAAGAGTGGTTGAAAGAAATTATGGATTTAATTTTAGAGTACCCAAGAACATGAGGCTTAGCTCCTCTAAATTTTGCATGAACTAAATTTGTCTAAGTTAAGATATTCTATGGGAAAATTGATTACTAGAATAAATTTTGATTAAATTATCCAAAAAGTCATCAATAGCTTCAAATAAATCATACAAGTCTTGGCAATAGAAAGAATAGAATCAAATTTAAGCAAAGTTAGGATGAAGGTGACCAAAGTTGAGATTTTTAGGATTAATTTCTAGATAACTAAAGATGAACATGTAAGACTCCTTGAGAAAACTAAGAGACTCCACAAAATGTCATTGCTTAGCTTATACATTATTCGCTAATAGCATGGGGTAGAACAAAAAGTCTATGAGGATAATGAGGTGAAAAATAAGAAATTTTTTGGTAGTGTTGCTATATATTCCACTTCTACTTTGACTTACACTCCTACTAAAGCCCATGAAAGACTTCAGACAACACAGACTTAACCTTATACATGTACAACTCCTATAGTGATATATATATTTAGATTATCCTTGTAATTAGATAAATCATTATAAAATTGCCTTTGTATTTCTTTTACATGCACATGTTGCATATTTTTTTAAAGTCAATTTGTCTCTTTATAGTTTTTTTTAGATTTTATTAGATAGTTTTAGACCACCATTAGAACTACACATTCTAAACACCACATGTAACAATCATACATAGACTTGGAGAATGAGGTGGCCCCTTCCCCAAGATCTATAAATACAATTATCCCCTAAACTTTATTTTTTGTCAATTTTTTTTGGAATATAGAGCAATGAGCAATTTTGATCATGAACAAAGTGTCTTGAGTATTTTATTTCCCATTTCATATAATTGATTGTTATTTCCATGGTTGTGTGATTCAATAAATCTCTAGTGTGTTATAGTTATGAGTCAATTCTTGATGTCTTGATTGATATGATGATCTTAAGATGTGAAATAGATAATAAAAGATAAGTAAATATATCAATAAAGTGAGCCAGGGCATTTGAATCATTTTTTTGAATGTGTGTTTATGCTTTCTTCAGTGTAGTTTTTTGTGTACACATAAAAACTACCACAGATAATTCACTTGTTCGATCCATAATCTCTTGATCAAGAGTGTGAAGTAGCTACCCTAAAAGGAGAAACCTTTTCTGAGGTGTGTGAACTTCCTATATCTCTATTCCCTTGTACTTCCTATTCATGTTTGACTACTTGTGTGCTTTTCTTATTGGCAATAGACATTGGTTTGAGAAGCATAGGTCTATTCACGAGCCAACCAGGGAAGTAATTCCTAATACCCATGAAGATTTATTTTTTATCCTACCTTACCCTCCATTTTATGTTTTTTTATAAAAGGTATACACACTCTAGATTATAATCCATCCTCTAATCCAATTCATGTAGGAACTCACTCTATTAGAAAGTCATGCCTCTATCCAAAAACCTTGTTAACAACCCACATACCCTACCCACTATTCCATCAATAGGTTGTCAAAGACTGTATACCTAAAACTCATGCCCTTGAGTGGAGTTTACCTCCATTGAGATCCTAAAGTGTTAGAGGCTACTTTGTTATGATTATGGTGTGCATAAAATATGCATCAACAATTACACTAGTGTTAGAAGGAGGGTTTGAATTTCCTCCCAATAATAGAGGTTAGTCCTTACATAGAGTTGCACTAGAGTCACCCAGGAGAGTGACCAAATTCAATTCTTAGGTTGGTTTATTAGTATCACCCTTGGCAAGCTATAGGAGACCTAGAGCTATGCCAATAACTCTAGTTTAAAACAATCCACCTCCACTAAGGCACCCTTTACTCACCAGGAACCCTTTTACCATTAATCAACCAATAGATTAGTAATAGCCTTGGTTAGTTGGATCTACCATTTCCATCCTAGGGGATGTGCATGATTTACCCTTGAACCCCAAAAAATATCTACCATCCTTTTCTCCTTTAGGTCCAAAGATTGTAGAAGAGCATATTAAATCTATTAAAGGTACTTTGAGGTTAATGAATGTAGTTGATGAGGATGTTACATGTCAATTATTACCTTTTACTTTAATGAATTATATTTACGATTAGTTTTTGAATCTAATGGAAAACTCCATCACCAATTGGGAAGATTGTCAAATAGTTTTTCTTACACGTTTTGGATAGGTCACCAATCCTAGATTGGTGTATCAAAACTTCACCATCATGAATAGGGAACCTAATGAGCCCATCCATGCTTTCAATGCAAGATGGTAGAATACATACAATTGGTTGATATTAAGGTATAAACCATAACTGGCATTAGCATTAGAGATGTAGAAAAATGCCTTATATCCCATTACCATTATGTTCCTGAGAAGAGAATTTGTTGTCAATACTTTGGCATTAGCATTTGAAGAAGCCATTAACATCGATAAATAGCTCAACCCATAGACACCTAGGGTACTTACTATTAGCAATGGATTCCTAGTGCTCAATCCAATACCACATGTGAAGTAGAATGTTTTAGCATAGAATCAAAATTAGTTATATACACTACCTCTATTGACACAAATGATGCAACCAAATTTTGGTTATTTGAACAATCATGTGATAGGTAATAACTACCAATAAAACCAACATGTAACTACACTTCCTATAGCTATTCTACAAGGTTAAGATTACATAAAATTTGAATTGTATTATATTATGAAGATGGTTCAAAAATTAAGTATTGATTTTATGAATATGCAATGAAAGATAGGCAAAACTAATGTTCTGATTGACAACCAGAACACTAGGTTCTAAAGATATAATAGGCCTACAAATAATATGGAGCAATCTGGTAGACTCTCATAAATTAACATGGCCAAAATAACTCTCCCTTATCGGTGTAGGATACACAATATGTCCCAATATGTGAGCTTGATTGTACTAAATTCTATAAAACATTTGAGATCTTTTAGAGGGAAGTAACTAGGTAGGATCAAATGAATAATCTGCCATAATCTCATTAGGACCCTAGATATTCTAGCATAACCATGTTTTTTGAGACTCATGAATTTCCATTCCTAAGAGAAGATTACAATGAATCATAAGATAATACAGATGAAGTTCATGCTTTCTATTAGTTTTAGAGAGGTGCATATAACTTAAATAAAAAGAAGCCTTTGACCACATCGACTCCTCTGAACACCATGGTAATTCCACCTAATCCAAAAGAAAATAAAAATCAACCCCTCCAAAAGGGAATGATCCACTACCAAGTAAGGGAGAATCAATAAAATCTAGAGGATACAACATGATGGAAAATATGAAGGAAATCAAGACAAATATCATGATTCACAAGTTATCCCAAATCATTGAACAAAAATAGCTCCTATTGAAGTCTATCACTAGAAAGACCCCTATGGAAAAAACTAGAACAACTTAAAAAATAATAATAATAAGTGAAATTAGCTAATACCAATGTTATCTACAAAATCAAACCTAAAGTTCAACCATTCTTGTTGACCATTAGAGCATTTGGTAAGAATATTAATAATTATTTGGTTGATTCTAGAGCATTTTCAAGTATTATGCCTACTTTTATATGTAAAAATCTTGGTCTTACTCCCATCCCTTCAAAGATATTAGTCTCTTATCTAGATAAAATAGTAGTACCAATGGTGGGAGAATTGAATAATGTACAAATTCAAGTAGCATCAAAATTAAGAGTCCATATAACTATCAATATCCTAGTAGTGGACATATGAGAAGGCTATGGATTATTACTGAGTAGAGATTGGTCCAAAACACTTAATGTGTATCTTTTCATAGACTTCTCACACATCTAATTTCCATGGAGAGGAGTTGTAAATTAGATCAGAATTGATATAGAGCCTAGAATGAAATATCCCATCATAGAATACAATGTTAAGAACAAATAAACAAAGTATGATTCTCCCTCATTGGTCATTTACACTTTTACCATTTATAATTCAATGTAGAACCTAGAACCTAAATATTCAAATCAGCTATGGACAATGCATTTTGATGGAGCCAAGTCCCATCAAGGATATGGTGTGAGAATTGAGCTAATTTATCCTCAAGGTAAGAATTCCTTATCTACCTATAGACTATAATTTCCCTATATGAATAACAGGGTTGAGTATGAGGCTCTAATATTAGGACTATAGTTTTCATTAAAGAATAATGTAAGATAAATAAAAGTATTTGGTGATTCAGAATTGGTAATTAACTAAGGAATAAATATCAGTGAAAGTTATCCTATTTGAAGAGTTATAAGCATAGAGCATGGGATTTAATTGAAAGTTTTAAATATTTCAACATAGTACCACTCCTAAAGGAACAAAATTAGGCCATTGATAAATTAGATACAACTTATACCAATCTAAAGCCATTATAGGAGTCTGAGGTAAAAATATTTTCCATTGAATTGGTTCCATGTCCCTCTATTCCAAATAATGTAGAATTTTTTAGGTCTTCAGTGATGATCAATAGACTTTCTAGTTCTTAACTAATTTAGGAGATTTTAAATCCCAAATCATTGATGACAAGGGCATTAACCATTTCTATCAAGAAGAAACAGATTAAGATGGTATTCTCTAGCTTAAGAAAAATCAAATACCATTTTTCTTAGTCTCCTTAGAATCAACTTTAGACATGGATCCTTAAGCACAATAACTCTGGAAATCCAAGTTCAATGAATTGGACTTTTAGAAATAAAATCTAGGAGATGAACATAATCCACATTATGTCAATATTGGTCTTAATTATACTCTTGAGGAAAGGTAATGAATGAGGAATTTAATCTCTCAGTATAGGGATGTTATCTCCTAAACATATGAGGACCTAAAAGTGTATGACACCTAGGTCATCACCCACACCATTACCCTTAAGCAAGATCATAAGCCCTTTAGACAAAGTCAAAGGCTTGTGAACCCTATCTTGGAGCCTCTTATTCAGAGAGAAATAGAGAAGTTATTAAGTGCCAAAATTGTCTTCTCCATATGACACTCCAACTAGCTAGCCAATATGATCCTATTAAAGAAGAATAATGGTGAAATTAGATTATGTGTGGACTTCAAAAATCTAAATAAATCTTCAGAAAAAGATAATTACCCTTTATCATTGTTGGATTAGGTAATAAAAATTATGAGTGGCTTTAAAATGATGTCTTTTTTATATGTATTTTTAGGCTATAATCAAGTATTAGTGTAATATAAATATTGGATGAAGACTATGTTTACCACAAAATGGGTAAATTATGCATATAAAAAGATTCCATTTGACCTAATCAATGCAGGAGCTACCTTTCAACATGTTATGGATCATTCCTTCAAGGGATTGATTGGGAAATGCATAATTATTTATATGAATGATATCATAGTATTTTCTAATAATATAAAAGATCATATAGCTCACCTAAAATATATATTTGAGTGGTGCAAAATATTGAATGTTTCATTAAATCTAAATAAAATCATATTTAGGGTAACTAAAGGCAAACTATTGGGACACATCATCACCAAATATGAGATCACCATTGATCCTGATAGAATCTAGGTAATTTCAAATATTCAACCACCAAATAGTAAAAAAGAGCTAAAATCATTCTCTAGAAAAATCAACTTTGTAAGGAAGTTCATTTCAAGGTTTGTCAAGATTTTCAAGCCTCTAAATGCCATGATTAAGCAAGATGCCAAGATATAATGGATAATGGAAGCCGAAAAGTCTTTTTAGGACATCAAGGATGTAATATTACAAGGTCTAGTATTAATTAGTCTATACTTTAAAAATGATTTATATATATACTCCTTTGCTTCTAAATAGACAATTATTGTCATTATCACACAAAAGAAGGACAAGATAGAACATCTGATCACCTTCATGAGCATCAATTTAAAATACACTGAACTCCAAAACTCTATGATCGATAAGGATATATTTTCCCTTGTTAAATAAGTGAACAAATTTAGACATTGGATTTTAAGGAACAAAACCATTGTTGTTGTCCCAGACCCTACTATTAAGCTCACCCTATCAGAGAATGAAATAGGATAATATCAAGGGAAGTGGATGGATAAGCTACAAGAATTTAATAGAAATTAAAATAGAATAGATTTTCAGAGGTTAAGGAATTATTAAGATTATGATAGATCCTGACCCACAAATCACCATTGAAGAGGTATGTGAAGCATAAGTTTCTAAAGGTGAGTGGTATACAGACATAATTTAATACTTATGGGAACTTATCCCTTGAAATATAATAGAGAAAATAAAATATCTTTGAGGCTCAGAGATGCTCATTTCATGATAAAAAAGGGATTTATCTATGGAAGGAATTATGAAGGTATATATCTTAGATGTGTGTCTATAGAAGAGGCTAAGGAAATCCTAGAAAATTTACATTAAAAGATAGGTAGTGTTTACCTATCTAACAACACCATAACCTATAAAATATTTAGGTTAGGCTACTATTGGTTGACCATATTCAAGGATGCTCATATGCACATCATAACCTACCATGAATGTCATACATTAGCCAAAAGGAAGGTTCATGTGGCCATGCCTCTATAGTTAGTTATTGAAGGAAGGTTGTTTACACATTGGGGATTAGAATTCATTGGTGTGATCAACCCAAATTATTTAGTTGGCCATAAATTTATACTTATAGCTATAGATTATTGTACTAGATGGACAAAAGCCATTGACACAAAGAATAGTAGAGCACAAGATGTAATAATTTTTTTGGAAGAGCACATTATGACTAGATTCAACATGTCCATCTCTTTGGTATGTGACAATAGACCAACATTTATATTAGTAGAGTTCACTGAGTGGGCACATGATAATTAGATTATAATCAAATTAGCTTCTAACCACTACCCTCAAGAGAATGGATTAGTCAAGTTGTTGAATAAAAATCTAATTGAGGAGATCAAGAAGTTAGTAGGAAACAAGCCAAGAGACTAGCACAATATAATAAAGTATGATATTTGGGTAGATTAGATGAGATACAAGCAAGCTTTAAAAGATTTAACTTACCTATGGGTATATAGACACAAACCACTTTTTCCCATCACATTGAATTTTCCCACTTATCAATTCACACAAGATTACATGGAATCAAATGACAAAGTGTAATTAAGACTTTTGGATATAATAGAAATGAAGGATTCAAGGACTAAAGCTTTACAAACATTCGTTAAACATTAAGATGTAGTAAAAAGGTGGTTTGATAAAATAGTAAAAGTCAAAGCATTCAAAATTTTAGATCTAGTGTTACTATGGGATAAAGCCCATGAAGAGAAAGGAAAACATGACAAGTTTACCCCATTATGGATTGGACCATATAATATTTCAAAGATCATGGGAAATAACACATTTCATTTGAAAGACCTCCAAGGCAATGAGTTCACACATCTATTTAATGTATAGTTTCTAAAGCATTACTTCAAATCTATTCCATCTATATATATATTATTGATTAAGAGGATTTAGATAATCTTAGACATAGGACTAGATTATATTTTCATGCTTTCTAGATCAGATTTCCATGCTTTCAATAATAAATTTTTAATTCTTTCTAATTTAGTTATCCTGATTTTTAGTACTTTGGCTTTCTCAAATTAGATTTTAGTGATTTTTAGATTAGTCATTTTTATTTTCTTATTTATCATTCAAGGTTGTGTTTGATCTCATTATTTATAAAAATAAAATCCAAAACAACTAAATATAAGACTTGAAAAAAAGGGGAAGTTTAAATCTTGACACATTTGGAGATTAGTATATAGTTTGGGTATATTTTTATGTTTTGAGTTCTTTAGAATGAAAGTAGGAAATCAAAGATTATTTTGGATGGTTTAAAAATTAAATACTTTTGATAGGCATGTGGAAGTTACTCTCATAGTGTTCATATGAATTTATAAAGTTTTCTTATTTTGATTGGAACAATTGCACTTATCAAGATAATATTTGTTGGAAGTGATAATTCTAGGTATTGGTGTAAGTGGTAGGGATGCTCTAGTAATTATTTGTTTTATAATTATACCATCTCACCAAGGTTCTAAATCTTCTCTTTTAAAATAAGAACAAAGGAAAAACAAAATAAGAAAGAAATAATGAGTTCAAAAGAGAAAAAGAAAATCAAAAGGTTCAAATGATGAAATGAGGTCAATGTACCACACATCATGATCAAAAGAAAATAATGAAATGAGAAGAGAAGGAGCCCAACGTATCTTTATCAAGGCTATGGGCACCTAGATAGTAGCATAACAATGCCTAAGATTCCCTTATTTTTTATCTTTAATAGATACTAGAATGAAACCTATAGCCCCATAAAAGCCTTTAAAAACCTCACCATAGCAGGGGTTAGATAAACTACGTGTTTAACACACATAGATCTAAGAAAATTAGAAGGAAAGTATGTTGTGTGAATCTACTTGGGATTCTCTTTCATGTTTCTAATTTAAGTATTACTTTGTGGCACACTTCATGATTGATTTAGGATTGTAAAGTAGAGCTTTGGGTTCTCAAATACTCAAGAGTATTCCACCTGTAAGTCACCATTTGTTGTATCCAACACCCCCTTTTTCCATAAGGAAATTAGGACCCACCTTTTTTTGAAATATGATCATAATAAGGAATCCTTTTTTTATGTTTATGAAAATTATATGAAGATATCATGATTTGGCCTCTTATACTTAGGTGATATTGTCATTATGTTTATTGTGTTTATGAAACTAACTTGTGTATTGTAGATGAATTCTTTGGGTTCATAGTATTCAAGTTAATTCTTTCATCCTTCATGAAAAATTATATTTTAGATGTTATGTTTTGGGAAATTTTTGGTCCTATTATCTTTTAGGATTATTATTTTGAGAAGCCTTACTTTTTCAAAGAAATTATTGTAGACTTTTTATTTGAAACAAATCTCTTGAAAGAATTTAGCCTACAGACTTTTGGCCTTAAGGAATTATGGATAGTAAACATTTTCCTTGAAACAAATTCCCTAAGGGATTATCCATTTGAACCTACCCTTCAATATTTTAGAATTTCCCTTTAGAGATTTTGAGATGCCATTTTTGCCTCGACAACCTACCCTTCGGCCTTTATGAATAAAACCCTTTGGGTAAAATTTTTCCTTAAAGTAGACCCTTCAATTTCTTCCCACATACCCTTTAAAACCCTTCCAACTAGCCCTTTGGCCTTTTGGAATTGACCATTTACCCCTTTTTGACCAAATCCCTTAAGACACATAACCTTTAAGTTTTGTGCAACCTCCTTTTTAGAACTATTGTTTCATCCCTTTTATCTTTTGGGAGATACCCTTTAGGTGTTTCTACCTACCCCTTATGTCATGAGCCAAAATTCCCTTCAAACTTTATGTTTTGGGCCAATTGACATGAACTTGTCCTTTAGGGTTGGTTAAACCTACCCTATTAGATCTTTGTCCTAAGCTATGTACCCTTTTTAAAGTGGCTATATACCCTTTTAATATTTTGAAAAGGACCTTTTGGCCTTTATAAAATATCCAAATGCCCTTCTTATTTTCTGACATACCCTTCATGACTTCTATTTTGGGGCTTTTGTCATGTAGCCAAATTTCT
Source organism: Torreya grandis (assembly GCA_037957365.1). Classification (NCBI taxonomy): domain Eukaryota; kingdom Viridiplantae; phylum Streptophyta; class Pinopsida; order Cupressales; family Taxaceae; genus Torreya; species Torreya grandis. The sequence goes on along the minus strand of JARHVA010004701.1, from coordinate 138,651 downwards.
TCAGACATTGTGTCTGAGAGAATTCAACCCTTTGAGTTAAAGGCACATACCTTTTGATTTTTGTGAAACTACCCTTTAAGACCTTTAAAGTGACCCTTAGCCATACAAAAGTTCCCTTCAGAGATCAAAGGTTCCCTTTATCCCTCCGAAACTACCCTTTAAGACCTTTGAAGTGACCCTTAGCCATATGAAAGTCTCTTTAGAGATCAAAGGTTCCCTTCAACCCTCTAAAAGTACCCTTCAAGACCTTTGAAGTGACCCTTAGTTGTACATAAGTACCCTTTAAGAAAATAAAAAGTACCCTTCAGAGAGTTTGAAAATACCCTTTAGCCATGAATTATCCCTTCAAAATAATGCTTTTTGGAATTATACCTAATGAAAATACTCCTTTAGAATAATTTTTGTAGATACTTTGTCCAAAATAGTTCCCCTAAGGGAATTATCCACGAACATTAACTTCAAATAAATCTTTCAACATTATACTCCTAGGTGATTTATTACAAAGAACACTATTAAAATTATGCCATACTTAGCCAAACAAAGATAAAATACTTCATATTTGATAAATACTAAGGGCCCTCCACCAACCCAAGCTAATAAATTTTAAATAAAATCAAAGTGAACATTGCATATTTATATCGCATGAACTAGTATTCAATGCATGATCCTATTTAGATGATACATAGCCATTGAAGCCATTATTTACATTCAAGTTAACTTGTAATCAAAGCATATTCATTTCTAACAATTATTGAGAGCCCTAGTTCATATCATTAGAATTTGTGAGTATAATAGTGACTAAGCTAAGAGATGGTGTGATTACACAATACATAGCATATCAAAGGAAATTGTAGAAATCTAGAACATCCAACTATGGATTCCACATCTAGGATGCTACAAGGAAAAAATCCCCCATATGCATTCTCAATTAAGGATTCTAAAAATTTTAAGGATATTATCTTTGATGTAAAGGTATTTTAAGATAAGTATCATAACTATTCATAACTCTGGGATGTTATTTATTTAGAGAACATGTTTTCATTAGATGATGAAATGATAATAGCAAAAAGCTAGTTTGTTCAAGAACTTCAAGGCCTAAAAATTCTAAAGATTTCATTTTATTGTGGCCAAACTAGAAGTTATGACTTGCATAGACCTTATCAAGGATTATTTCTTTTCTGACAAAATATCATAGGACATTTACTTACTAAATTCTCATGGTGATATAGTGGTTGTGTGCATCTCCAAAAATGATTTTCAAAGGTATATATCTCTCATCATACCCAAAATTTACTTGATAAACACACTTGGGTGAAATTCAAAGTAGAAACCTCAATCTTAAAGGTGTTCTCCTCATGGCTACTCCTAGACTAGTCTATCACCTGGAAAGGGACAAAGTTGAAGGGAGTAATTCTAATCATCAAATCCAAGATGGGAATCTATATAGGTATGGATTTGATTAATATATTATACATTATGCCTAACATCTATTTTGTAAATTTATATTGGGTACCATTAATAAATATGATGTTATCACATGATTTTGCTTATGCCCTGGGGGAAGTAATCATTTTGATATTGAGAGAGAAAATTATACATAAGGATAAATGTCCCACCCCCAAGGGATATTTTTATATGATGTCATATTTGGTGGAAACAATCATGGGAATATGTTATAAGGACTTAGACAATCTATGGGATTTAGCCATAGATTAAAAAAATAGAATCTATGACCACTACCAATTCATGCATATATACACTTACTAGAATCATATGGTCGGGATAAGTGAGGACATTTACCCATAGGGATGACAAGTTATTCATGGTTTTTTTATTCCTCAACTTGGAGAAAACATTCTAAAGAATTTTAGTAGAAAAGGAGACTATTTCCTATACCTAAATTTTACTATCATCATAGTTTGGGGAAATAAGGTTGAGCCCCTATGTCTGTGAAAGTATGTACCAAATAAGATGGATGAATAAGATATTACTTTATAGTTACAGAATAATATTGAGGAGGATTTGGCCAAGGAGAAAAAGGGATTATACTTTGGGAGAAAAATATAAATTTGAAGAATGGTATATCAAATAAGGAAATATCTTGGAGAAGTACAAGGAAAACAAAATCATTATGGCCTCCCCATAATGGCACATAGAGATTGGGATCCCCATGGGTGAATATAGAAACATATTCATGATTTTAATATTCCTTATTGTCACCTTCCTTATTGTTATGATTATCTTTTTATGAATGCTAAATTAGATGAAGAAGTATTAGAATGAGCATAGCTTTCCAGGTTATAGGAAGATCATTTGAGAATGATCCAAGCTAAACCTAGTATTTCCATTAGGGATTTGGATAGCTGAAGGGATCTCTTTAAATGATGGAAACATTTAGATTTTTGGAGAGGACAATTCAAAGAATAGGAATCTTCCTCATCCTAAGGACTTATACTAAATTGAAATTGAAATCATTGAAGAGAGATCATGCGCTCCCTGAGCCCAATATACAAAAAAGAAGAGAAAAAAGATATCCTATCATCTTGAAATCTAATGAGGAGGAATATAATATGAAATAAATGATTAATTCCAACATTCATCTAATTTTTATGGTACCCCTTGTGTATCTATTATTTCATCTATTCAGGTAGTTACTTTAAAAGTAGTAGCATCCACCTCCCAGGGCTTTCCTATTCAATAAAATACCCCTTTGGTCTATACCAAAAATCCTAAAAGATACCTTTGGTATATATCAAGAAGCCAAATACTACCATAATAAGTCCTACATTGCATATATCTCAAGGTTTTCTCACTCCATTTCCAAATTCACAGCCATCAAGAGAAGATGAATTTGTCATCAAGGACATATCAGAAGATTTAGATGAATAGGCTGAGTTACAAACAACCAAGGCTATGAGTCTTTAAGTTGACCCCATTGAGCTTCATCTCCAAGGTATTCATACCTTTTCTAGTTTTATTTTGACTTCAATTTATAGTATTGATCATATGCCTATCTCTTTTATAGAAGTTTGGTTTCCCTCTACTGCATCCACCCCTTTTTTTCCTTCCACCTCTACATCCATTCCTTCCATTTCCACAACCACCATTGATCCCTTCATTATAAATACCACACCATTTACCATGGTTATTCCCTTTGTGCCTATTAACACTTTTACTATGAGAGTTTCAAAAAATGAAGGTAACCAGGAAAGTGCAGACTATTCTGGCCACCCCCAACTTAATTTTAAGTCTACATAGATATCCCTTCCACTCCCTACTTCCACTTCCATAAAAGAAACCATATTAACTAGCACAATTAGGGGATGAAAGGCCAAGACTCAAATAGTTTTAGTACACCCACTCGCTCAAGTTAGAGGAGTGGTTTGGTCAAAAATAATATGGCCTTCCTTGCCCAATGTCTTGACAAAGGCTAGTAAGAAGAAAAAAAGTATAAGAGGAGGCAAAGAAATAAATTATTGTTACAATCACTGATACACCCTTCAACATTATACCTTGGGTCATATATTTAAGGAGTCAATCTTCTCAAATTCCCAATTATAAGTTCACTGTGATCCCCTCTATGTCCACTTTGTTTGACCCCGAACTAGTAAAATACAAAGAGTAAAGAAGAGAAAACTTGAAAATGACCAATGTATAGGCATCATACTTAAAGAATGACAACCATTTTTCTCCCTCACTAAGAGGCAGAAGACATAGCCAGATCATTATATATATGAAGAGAATCTTTTAGACCTAGATCAAGCATACAAGGATGTTATGGTGGCCATTCATGAAGGCAAAGAGTTAGCTCTAAAGGAATTAGAGGAGGAGGTATAGGAATTACAAGCACAAATTGAGTAGATCAAATAAAAATCTATCACAATGCATATTATTATAGGTATAAAAGCTAAGGTTTATGAGGCCATATCTAAATGTTACAATTCCTTCGAGGCATGTAATTTATGAAGGCTAGGATGGCACCTCATGTGAACCAAGAAAATAAACTATGTATCTCTTTGGTTTAAGATAGTGCCAAGCTTAAAATGATAGTTGTCTACACAAGAAAATCATTATATATCCATCTTGACTTAATGAACATGCTCAAGGCATCTAATTCTCAAAATTTAGTTATCATCAAGCATCAAGAGGTAAAAGAGTGGTTGAAAGCAATTACGGTTTTAATTATAGAGTGTTAGGCACATGAGGCTCAACTCCTCTAAATATTTAATGAACTAAATTTTTCTAAGGCAAGATATTCTATGAGAAAATTTATTAGTAGAATCAATTTTGATAAAATTGTTTAAGAAGCCACTGAGAGCTTCAAATAGAGCATACAAAGCTTGGCAATAGAAAGAATAGAATCAGAATTAAGTAAAGTTGGGAGGAAGGTGACTGAAGTTAAGATTTTTAAGAGTAAGTTCTAGCTAATTAAAGATGAACATGCAATATTCCTCAGGAAAACCAAGAGACTCCACCAATTGTCATTGCTTAACTTAGACATTATTTTCCAATAACATGAGGTAGCACATAAAGTCTATGAGGATAATGAGGTGAAAAAGAAGTAGACTTATGGTAGTGTTACTATATAATCCACTTCTAATTTGACTTACACTCCTACTAAAGCCCATGAAACACTTTAGACAACACAACCTTATCCTTATGCATGTACAACACCTATAGCGGCATGTATATTTAGATTATCCTTATAACTAGATAAATCCTTATAATATTGAATTTTTATTTTCTTATACATGCACACCTTGTATACTTTTTTAAATTTAATTTATCTATTTATATCTTTTATATCTTTTCTTAGACATTTTTAGACCACTGTTAGAACTACATGTTCTAAATGCCACATGCAACTGTCATGCATAGACTTAGAGGATGAGGTGGCCCCTTATCCAAGATATACAATTGTCCCCCCACATTTAATTTTTGTCAAAATTTTTTGAAATAAATATTAGCAAGCAATTTTGATCATTATAAAAGTGTCATGAATATTTTCTTTCCCATTTCATATAATTCATTGTTATTTCCATGGTTGTGTGATTTAATAAATCTATAGTGTGCTATAGTTGTGAGTAGATTCTTGATGTCTTGATTGATATGATGATCTTAATATGTGAAATAGCTATTAAAAGATAAGTAAATATATCAATAAAGTGATTCAAGTCATTTGAATCATATTTTTGAATGTGTATTTATGTTTTCTTTGATGTAATCTTTTGTGTGCATGCAATAACTACCTCAGATAATTCACTTGACTGAGACATAATCTATTGATTAAGGGTGTGAAGTAACTACCCTAAAATGAGAAACCTTTGTCTAAGGTGTTTGAAATTCCTACATCTCTATTCCCTTAGAATTATTATCCATGTTTGACTATTTGTGTGCTTTTGCTGCTGGCAACAAACATTAGTTTGAGAAAGCATAGGTCTATTAAGGAGCCAACCAGGGAAGTAATTCCTAAGACCCATAGAGATTTATTTTTTTCCCTACCTTACCCTCCTTTTTTTGTTTTGTTATAAAATGTCTACCCACTCTAGATTATAATCCATCCACCCATATAATTCATGTAGGAAGTCACTTTTCTATAAAGCCATGCATCCATCCAAAAACCTCATTAGCAACTTGAATACCCTACTTGTTATTCCATTAACAAGTTATCAAATACAATATACCTACAAATTGTGCCCTAGAGTGGAGTTTACCTCTATTGAGATTTTAAAACATTAGAGGCTACCTTGTTATAGATGTGGCGTGCATAAAACCTACATCAAAAGAAACTATTCACTATTAATAAGTTATGTGATTATGAACACAATATATAACTAAATTAGGATGATTTAGAGAGCATAAGTTTAAATTTAGGATAAAATTACATGTATCTATGATATAATACATTCTATGCCTAATTATAGAGGTTCCATGCTCTTGTATGTTGTTGACAATATGATCCAAATATTATATAAACATATATGTGACATTATCTCCCACCAAATGTGAGGCCAACACTTTAATTATGACCATGTGAATGGTAGGGATAGGGGCTTTATCTAGTCTTCTCATTCTCACCCCTACATTTTACCCATGTAAGGTACATCACCATCTCTAAAAAAACCCAACCCATATCTAGCCTCAACCTTGTTATTAGCCTCTCATAATGTTAGGTTACATCTAGTTTTAGGTACACCCATAATCAATTAACATCCTCTAGGGTTATTATCAACTCACTAGAACCTTTGAAAACTTTAAAGTGTTCTTTTTTACATCCCAATATGTGAAAAGGTCATAGATTATCCTAATTTTAGGGAAAATAGTCCAACTTTGGCTATCCTCCACATCCCTAATTGATCTAATAGGGAAATATCCTTTATGAATATAAATCTATCACATGGGGTATCCATTATTTCTCCTAAACCCTATTCCATCATACGTATCCTCCCTACACCCACTAAAATAATTTTAAGTTAGTTAAACTATTCCAAATCTCAAAAAAATCCTATTTTGGTGAAAATACCACTATATGTAAGGGTAGTTACAAGACTACCATAGTGGTTTTCCTATTAGGAATTTATTTTTTAGTACTCATATTTGTGAGTCATATATTTGTATGGGTTAATGTATATAGATTATTACGAATGTGTTTATGTTTGAGTTCTGATAATAACTTTAACATAAAATACAGATCTAATATAAATATTATAATTTAGGTGAGAAATGAGTAGGATTTTGAGTATGGAAGTTAAGACTTGACTCCTAGTTTGTAGGATCAAGGATTTATATAAAAAACACTCAATTCACTGAATAAATAATGTTTTTGATTTGACCCCTTTTGAGCATATTTTCTCTCAATTCAAGATTCAAATCTACCAAATTAGAGATGTATTTTTATATTTGGCATTGGTTCACGTTTAATGGATCTCTTTACAAATTAAATCTTATTCATAATAAGGTTATGGGGTGTAGGACATCCTTATGATCTTATCATTTTATATATCTTCATTTTTTTTTATCAATGATTATGAAGTGTAGACTAATGAAAATACTATTGACATTCTATATAAATATTATAAAATTTAGAAAAAAAATATCTTTATATAAGTTTTTTTTTAAAGTTTGGTTTATCTTAATATATTTCATTATTAGAATTATTTTTATCTTAGATCCATTCATCCCATTCCATCATAATTCCATACACCTCATAATGTGCAAACTCAAATTTGTATACTCATACCAATCCATCCTAGGGGTGGCTTATCTCCCTTCACACCAACTTGGCCTGGATCAATTACCTCAGAGTATTATTTATGTTGAATATTTGGATATCTACATCAAGTTTTGAAAGGTTTGGATTCAAGGGTTTGATATTAGTGACCATATTTTTGAAATAATCTCAACTTGAGTTGGATATTCACATTGAAAAAAGAACCAAAATACATTGATCACATTAGGATTGATGAAATGTCTATTCAAACTTGAATTAGGCCTAATTAACCATTTTGATCAGCATTTCCTTTAACATCATTGTTAACAAAAACATAATGTAACATTTTACATTCATTGGAAGTTGACCTATCTCATTATTACTCAGTTGAACTCCATGATAAACTCAAAATTGAACCCAAACATAAACATTATATTTGGAAATGGTCTCAAAGCAAATTTTCATGGAATAATGCAATTAATCACTAGGGTTCTCAATATTTGAAGGATATGCATATACTACAACTTTAATTAATGTGGATTTATTTAGCTCTAAACATACCAATGAGCTATGATCTCAAGTTTTATCTCCTCTCTAAATACTCCAAATCATCCACCTTAGATCTTCCTCACAACATGGATCTTAATAATGAAATCTTATTCCTTAGTTTCATCAATATACAAGTTGCATCAATATTCAAATTTCATGTTATTTTCAACTTCAACCCTAGTAAAAAAACACTATTTCCAACCACCCATGTTTTTTACATAACTAGGTATTTTATGTTTTAGTTTATTTTTTTAATTTAATAAGGATAAATTATTAGGTTTTTATAGGACCCAAAAACCTATTAAAAACTAGTGGGATGAGGCATCAAAGATAAATAACCAAAAAAATCCATAAGCATAGAAAAATAGTATACTATGAACCAACAACCAAACTTTAGTGAAAAGGTAGCCAACTTTCCACAATATAAAAACAATAGACACAATATATAGAATGATCCAAATACCCCTAAAACATTATTACAAATAGTTCATCCATTCCTACTGTATACACCCTAAATTAGTCAAGCAACCACACATATCATGTCATTTAATAGTCTTTTTCATGTGAGACTCTGATTGGAGAATATGAGTGGTTCACATTATCCATATCTTTTGTTGTACTTATCTTGGTCTTGTTTCTTGTTTGAGTCACCTTTTTGTTCTTAACCAATCATCCAAAAATAATTGACCAATAATTCCACCTTGGCCAAGTAGTGTTCCCCATGCCAATCCTATTCCTCTAGGTCTCGAGCATATAAGACAAGAGTAATGGAATTATATTATAGTGATGGACCTTAGGGTGTATTATTTTGGTGCTCCTATTTTTTTGCATTTTGAGTCATAATAGTCATTTCTCTTTACTCAAGAGGTCCTAAACCATTCTTAGCCCCTCCCTTAAGTTGTATTTAGCTTTTTAATGTTGACTAATGTGAATAATGCTCCCAAATTCAAAATAAAGAGTCTCTCATATAAAGGAATTCACAAGGTATTTTATATCTAGCACTTACTACTTTGGCATACTAAGTAATTAAAAATCAATCAATAGTATAGCTTAGCATTATGCATCACACGTAGATTTGCATACTTGATTAAGGAAGGGCCTTGGTGAAAGTTAATTATTGAATCTACCATTAATGTTGATTATGAATGTTCCCTAAGGGATAAATAAATTTAATCTAAGACCCTAGCTTGAGGGTTAATGTAGGTAGAAATCAGGATAGCAGGGGTTCTAGATCATGTGATCATACTTCCCCTAACCCAATTTTTCCCCTTTTTCTTTTGATGTGTTTGTTGTTTCATTTGTGTAGATAAACCCTAGGTTTGAATATTAAAATAGTTATATAATGAATCATATTAAAATTTAGCATCCAAAATTTCATAGGTGGTATCACATAGGAACAATGTAAAGAACCTAAAAAAAATTAGGTCTCTATGAATAATTTGGACAACAGTGGTAAAAGAGGAAAACAACATCAGACCCTAAACTATCTTATTTTTTGTGGTCATATCCTTTCACCAAATTAAATTAAGATCCAAGTTTTTGACATCTTCCCAGTCCTACATAGTAGTTTTCAAGATTTAAAATAGTCATCTTAGTCTATTTTTATAAATAATTTACTTCTTTCCTTATGTAATTGATTTGATCAAATTGATATAAAATATGTATTATACTATATTTTATTATATTTTACTCCTTAATCTATAAAATTTATTGTTTAGGAACTAAACACTAGTTTCCCAAAAATAATAAACATTTGTTGAACCTGGCATACTTCGAACAAATTTCAAAACCTAGGTACCCTTAGGGTTTTTCCTTCATATTTTGGTGCAAAAATTCAATTTAAAATTTCTTATTTTTGTATAAATTTTATGAATTTATTTTATTTTAATTTATTTTATAATTTAAATTATTACAATAATTTTCAAAAATTCTAAAACCCCAACCCAAAACCTTAGATTTCCAAACTAGGTCCTCAAACCCCAAGCTTTCCTTACAATTTTTAGATAAATTTTTTAGAATTTTTGATAATTGTTTGGAGTGTCAAAAATATTTTCAAAATATCTATGTTAGTATTTATTATTTCATGAATTTAATTAATATTAATTTTACATATTCTCTTTGGTGAAATCAATAAAATGGCCACTAAGGCACTTCTTCCCTCTCATCCCATAGATCAATTTCTAGTTTTTTTTCATAATTCTGACAATGAATAGAGAAATTTGTGAAATTACACATTAGCCAAAAATGTGGAAAATTATTTCATTTAAAATGAAGACAATTAATATTTTTTTAATGAGAAATATGATGATACATATGAAAGTGTAGTGAATAAAACATAGATGCATCTTATTCTCTGAAACCTATTTCTTTTCTTCCCTTTTCAAAAAAAATAATTTTGATAAATGGGAAACATACTTTTCAACTCATTCTCATATGCACAATGCACCAAATGAACAAATTAGTCATGCATTTCCAAGTGAATATCTCATTGGTGATAACTTGCTTCCATTTGAACCTAATCTCTCTCTCTCTCTCTCTCTCTCTCTCTCTCCCTCTCTCTCTCTCTCTCTCTCTCTCTCTCTCTCTCTCTCTCTCTCTCTCTCTCTCTCTCTCTCTCTCTCTCTCTCTCTCTCTCTCTCTCTCTCTCTCTCTCTCTCTCTCTCTCTCTCTATGTGTGTGTGTGTGTGTGTTTAAATTACAATAATATAAATGTAATAGAATCAAATTGCCAATCCATCATTCGAACTATCAATCTCATGTTCTTAATTCTACTTTTTCATATCAAACAATGGAAAAATAATGTTTAAATGATAAATCTCTTACTCTTAATTCTCATATTTCAAATGAGAATAATGCATGCACTCCATTCAAGGAAACATAGATGCACATAGTATTCTAATTTCACATGATAATTTATTGCATATTATAAAATAATTAACTTCTTATCTTACCCCTCTCCCTCTTTATAATGTAAGTGATAATGATTATTATAGGGAACATGAAAATGAGAATGAATATGAACAAAAAAATTATTATGATAATGCATGGAATAATGATAACTATTATACATATAGTGAAGAATAAAATGAATCTCATGCTTTTAACTCTTCTCTCACTCTTCTCAAACATAATGCATTAAAAAATGTAGCTTCTACTTCTATGCATGATTCTATTTCAAATGATGCACATGTTAATGATAATATCACATCTACTACTCAATTAGAATGTATTCACTAAATACTAAAGATACTAATGAATCTCCCAAGACACACCCTACTATAATAGCACTTGTTTTTCACTCTTCACCTAAATAGAATAGTATCACACATCCTTATACTAAAGTCCAAGTTACCATTCCTTCAAAGGTTCAAGTGAGGACACCCCTTTCTATGATCCAATTAATAAATGTATCACTCCTATGGCTAAAATAAATGATTAAATTCAATAATTAAATTAACCACTTCAAGATACTAATATACCATCCCAAGAGATTAGTTATTTAATGCCTAAATTTGGTGAATTACAACACCAAGTACATCTCCTTACCTTGGAAAATAAGGCTTATAAGTCTTGGATGGATGCAAATGACTTACATGATAACCCTATTTTGAAGACATTTTTTCAAAGTTTTATTACCTAAGTATTTCCAGATACCATCACTTTCTTAATTTGATGGAGCTAGAGATCCATTCATACACCTTAAAGTATTTCAAAAGGCTTTACCATCTCATGTGAGTCCTTTGATTCTACTCAAGTTATTGCAGTATACTCTAGTGAGTAATGCGCAAAATTGGTTCTTTTATCTACTCCCTATTGGTTCTTTGCATACATATGATTATTTAGAGGAGAAATTTCTTAGATATTACATAAAAAACATGATCCCTCATGTTACATATGAGAAACTTACCACATTGGACTAAAATACTATAGAGCCAGTTAGTGATTACATCTTACGATTCAATACTCACATGTTAAGATTGATCTATAAACCAAAAAAATTAGAGATTCAAAATATCTTCATTAAGGGGCTTTACTAACCCCTCCCAGAGCATATATTATATTAGATAGAGTCCTCTTTTAGGCACTTATATTATATATTTCTAGCCTTGGAGAAGAAATTGGGATTGATTGAGTTAGATTTAGTTGATCATCTTACTCTATATTTCACATCATTAATTCCATATACAACTCTTAGCACTAAACATCGACCACATCCAAAATAATATAGGATCCAATAACCAAAAAAGTAACTAGTTAAGAATAGAGAGTTAGTTTCTAGAGCATCTACAATATGCACTATAGAGAACAATAGTAGGGAACCACTATAGTTTGATTTAGAGTGGGATAACCCATATGTCATATTATTAGCACTACTAGATAAGAGATTAATCACATTACCTTCTACTCATTGATGAGATCCACATCACTTACATAGATAACCACATCAACACTTTTATAACTATCATTGTATCCATTGACATAGAGACAATTATTGTTAAGGAGTCAGGGATTACATTAATAGATGTGTTGCTATTGGCATAATAAAAATCACACTAGGGGCATCAAGATCACCTCCATCATGAAACCATAATACTCATTCCTCCATAACTGAGTCATCCTAGGACATTCCTTCATAGGAATCATTAGTTACTGATCATGAGAGTAATGTGATTTCTAGGATAGAGCCTCATAAGATATCTCCTATCCCACCTACTTAAAGGGTTTATAGACCATTACAATTAGAACAACTTACATATAAAAGTGTAGTCTGAAGAGTACATAGTGTAGTTCTATATATATCCAACACAATCATAGGCACCATAATAGAGTACTAATCCAAATAGATATTCACTACAGTCAAGTTTCCAGGGTCCTATATCATGTAAAAAACACAATGATTAAGATTAAATGAACCCACATCATAGAGTAATGCTCCATATAAATATTCACTATAGCCAATTTTTTTAGGGACTTATTTCATGTAGTAACCCACTATGATTGAGATTAGATGAGCCCACATCATAGGTTACAGTTCTATCTTGATCTATTACTAAATCATATGCATCACAATAGAGGCCATAGGGTATTATTTCACATAGTAATCCACTAATATTATGGATAGATGAGCTTTCTTCACAGCCCATAATTTTAGTTGAGCATCCATTAAGATTGTATTTTATAGTCTCCACATATAACTATAGTTAATACACCATAGATAGTATCAGATATAGGTCATGTTCCTACACAATATGAGTACTATGGGCACTTGTTTATTTAGCCATTAGGGTTTAGATATTTATACAACACACATTCATACCGATATTAGATCATAGCTTCACTTAGTGACTAATGATGGAGCCAAAGGACTAAATAGACTTTATATTCTTGAGCCACATACTCAGAGAGATTGGACACATAGTCTAAACATTGATTAACACATGCATGATCACATAGATTCACTTAATGGGTGATGATGGAACCAAAGGGCCAATATTTGTATTCTTGAGCCACTCTCAGGGAATTGAGCACAATAGTGATACACACAAAGTGTTATCTTATATCCCCTTTTACTAACAACTAACATTCCTAGTTCTAAATAATAATCCCTAGCTAAAATAAATTATCCAGATCTTGATCTTACCAATATCCTATTTTACCAATCTTAAACCAACTCACTTTACCAAATCAATTTACAAATTACAAAACAAAAAAGTATTTTTTACTGATATATGATTCAAAATCAAAACTAACATCACACTTAAAAATATTTAAAAAAAATAAAATCACATCCCAAATACCATTTTATCAAACATATGTAACCTTAACATCAATTCCAAATCAACTATTTATAATCAACCATTTATAATAAATATACCAATATGATCAAAATTACATAGCATAATATGCATGAGTCTAAACCAAATTAGTATCCATATATATAATGAGTTTTCAAAACATATACATTGATATTAAAGTACAATTAGTCATGGATAGGTGTCATGCCCTCACTCTTAGTCTCACTCTCCCCACTAGTACTCATTCCATAATCTACCCTAGTACTCGATGGCCCCACACCTCCTTGAGCTATTGCATGCCTCTTGTGATGACTCTCCCACTCCAGTAGCTGACCATGATCCTCACATAAGCACACATATCACCTCTAAATATTTGTATACTCATCCATGATCCTCATGCTAATAGAACTAAAATAAAAAGGAGGCATCTTATGCCTATCTAGCTCAATTTTAATCTCATCTCTCTCTTTCTTTCTACCCTAACATATGCAATTGTCACTATAGTAGCCTTGTCAAATAGATGAGAATAAATATCGACCATGATCATTGCTCACTCTGTCAATCCCTCTTATACTACATCATCAGGTACATATTGTGTGAGCTCTCAAAGTGTCAAATTAATTATGGTCTCATAATAATCATCATCTCCACTTGTTAACCCAGCCTATGCTTCATCCTATGCACCTCCCACTCCACCTGCACACAAAGTATGACACTACATTATCTATATAATTTAAAAGAAATATAAAAGCACAAATGTTTACACAATTTAAATGTAAATTATACTTACCTTCCATCATATGGATCAGTTCAGGATCTTCATACTTAGGATCATACCCTACCTCAATAGGATACAATGGCACCCACTAATTCCTAGCACACCATGCAATATATGCATCTATACAAACAACATCATCCATATCCAAAATAGCTATAGTTGTATCCCTTACATCAAAAGGAAATGGTGCAAGCTCAGTCTTAGTAGGTCTCACATGAAATCCTACCCTCATAGATGCTTATGCACTCCTCACCCACACCCATGCTTCTAGGGGAAATCTTATGATACCCCAAATTATCTAATCATGCACTCATACTAAAAGTGCTCATATAATCTAACCTAGTGGTCATGTATCCAATATCTAACCCTTATATATCATAACTGAACTACATCCTTAGCCCATCCAATAAATCATTTGTAAGGCCTCTATATGATGTCTCTAGCAACTAATCTATCTAGCACCTACCTATAATGATCCATCCTAGGGGATCAAATAGCCAATTTAATTGTATACCACTCCCTAAATGGATGTGGAGGTACCCACTTTTCCCTTGATAATCCAATCAGCCACACACCTACTATGTGCTCATAGGCTCAATAATGCAATAAGGTCACTATGATCAATCCACCACTAAATGACTCCTATGTAAACCTGTAGAGATCCTTATATATGTGGGATAGCATATTCCTCCCCCATAATAATATAGTGCCATATACATCCACACTACACACAATCATGTGCATCTTATATGAAATAGACACTTCACTCCCATCCATAGCAATAAATGATGCCAAAAAAATAACCAACCACTAGAATATATAATAAATGATAGTAGTACATCACTATCACTACCTCTCTAATGTATACCTAAGGTCACACTATCAAAATACAAGGATACATGATTAATCATATCAACACCCATATCATCCTATTCCATCACTCACTACCCACTAACTGGTAAATACAATATGCAATACACATCTTATAGAGTCACAATCATCTCCCCTATAGGTAGATAAAAAGTACATGTATCTAAATTCTACCTCTCACATTAAGTAGTAATTATATATCAATCCCACTACACTTTGCCTAGGTCACATACATGACCCAACCCTACCCTATCCATGATAGCTCTCTCATTAGCAGATAATGGTAATAGCCTCAATGTCTCCAACACCTAGCCCCTATGGAACTATCTCAACCTACATCACTAGAAATAATATACCCATTATTCAATATTATCAAAATAAAATCTAGGAAAAAAACATCAAGTAGCAAAGCAACATGTTAGAAAATCCTACCCATTAGGCAATAATGTTGTAGAAAGGACAACAACACTAGATAAGAGTGCTTCAACATGCAAAATAGTGCTAACTATTAGATAAGAGCACTGAAGCTACAAAAAAAAATTTTATGCTACCTTAAGGAGCTCAAAAACACCAAAATAGGCCTAAAATAGATAAAAACCAAGCATTTGGGTTACTACCCCATGGTCACATCACCACTAGCCTGAACCTAGGCTACCAACTACTCAAACTAGGTCATGTTAGGTACTCATCTCCTTAGCATCTCTCTCACTCCAAAGATAAAAATCTCAACCTATTCAATACATAAATGAATCGAGAATAAATCTAGTTTCTTATATTGTCTAACTCTTTCAATCAAAACAAAATACCATTTTACCCATAACTCAAACCCTATAACTCCATTTTTCAAACCATTTTATTTCATGGAATCATAACAACAATACCCTTGACATCACTCAATATTTTATCTTACTAATTCATCTTCATAATACAATATGAACATTTCCATATTTATCTTGTATCTAGACACACACCGTGGTCATCACCAATCAAAACATGTTCCACTCTCAACAATGCAATCTAAGCAATCTAATAACCTTTCAAGATATTCACAAAAAACCAACCTTATTTCTATTTCTAAACCACTAGTCATTACTTTTGTCTCAACCTCCTCTATCATAGATTTCATCTCTCTCCCCAAAAGGGGGGCATCATTCATACTATTCCTATTTCTACACTTACCCAACATACCCATCCATTTTCATAAATGGATATATATGGTTTTTACACATCCAACAGTTAGATTATCAGATTCAACTTAGATTGGTTAAGATATACAATGATTTAAATTATATAGGTCACTCAACATTACTCAAAACATTTAAAAGGATATACCTTTAGTTTATAGATACACAGACTATTCAAATACAGTGGTTCAGATCATATGGATCCACAGTGATTTTGACTTATAGGTACATAGACTATTTAGATATAGTGGCTTAGATTATATGGATTCATAGTGATTTTGGCATAGATACATACTCAAATACCATATTTAGGGGCATGTACATACTACATGTCTCACACATACAACTTCATACAACATGACACAATTATAAAATCAAATAATAGATTATAGGTATAGTGCAGAGCATAGTGTTTTGATCTCTGGTTTTGCACATGAGGCATGGTGAGATATGTCATATCATATGAGGTTATATAGATTACCAAATTTTATAGATGCATCACTTATATGCTAGATTTGGGAGCATAGCATATATGTTCATGTTCTTCATCACTCAGGATTATATAGATGGAATGGTAAGACATGACATTATCTTCTTACACATTGACAAGAGTTTTAGATTACACCCAACTATACCTAGGTTATCACCAAGTTAGACCACATGACACTCTGTAGCGATTAGTCCATTGTATTACTTAGACCTAGACTACATGAGTTTATGTGGGATAGAGGACAAATAGTAGTTTTGGGTCTCCAAGAATTTCTTAGTTCTAATTTTAATATTTAGAGTGTGGAAATGACATATTTTTCTCTTCACAACATTCATATTTTATACATGCATCTAGATTACATGAGTTTATGTGGGACAGAGGATAGACATTGATTTTGGGCCTCCAAGCATTCCTCGTCTTTGATTAAATTCAATATACAGGGAAATAATTGCCTTAATTCTCCATGATACATGGATTCCACATTTATATTTAATATAGAGGGCATCCACTCTAAGGATTTCTTATTTCTCTAGGTATTATTTATCTCTCCATCCACATCCCTAGCTAGGAATTGAGTTGGACCCTCACAACACATTTATCTCTATGCAAGTAGGTTTAGGTATGCATGTTATTTTTATTTCTTTTAATATAATATTTAATTTCATTGCATCACTAGAATAAAATGGGGACAAATTTATACACCCAAAATTGGTTAAGCAACCACACACATCATTTCTTTTCATAGTCCTTTTCATAGGAGACTCTGATTAGAGAATATGAACCTTGTTCACATTAGCCATATCTTTTATTTTACTCATCTTGGTCTTGTTTCTTTCTTGAGTCACATTTTTATCTATAACCAATCATCCAAAACCTTTTGACGAGTCATTTCACCTCAACCAAGAAGTGTTCCCCATGCCAATCCTATTCTCCTAGGTCTCGAGCCTATAAGATAGGAGTGCTAGAATTGGACCATAGTGATGGACCCTAGGGTGTCCCATTTTTGGTGTTCATGTCCTTTTGAATTTTGAGTCCTAATGGTCATTTCTCTTTTATCAAGAGGTCCTAAACCTATTTAATAAATATATTTTTTGATTTGACTCATTTTGAGCATGTGCCATCCCAATCCAAGCTTTGTCTATACCAATGTGTGTGTGTGTGTTTATAAATTCCAAACTATAGATATTTTTATATTATAAGTTAAAAAATTATTATAGTTTTTTTTTAAATCATCTATTTGTAAAGACTAAAGATTTTGTATTTTATGCCCTCAAAATGCAAAAACATAAAAAAAGTAAACATTGCATTAAAAAATATCTACATTTATATAAATATTTATCTACCATGAAAATTTCTACATCAATATTTTAAAATTACATTCATTGTAATTAATTATACAAGAAAATTTACTAAGCCTAGGTTTTAGAGGAAAATGAAGAAAACTTACTCATAATTGCACCTTACCTTCTCCCAATGGTGTTACCACCATCCTATTATCTTGATATATATGTTGATTGTATTTTCTCATGATTTGGCCACTATTTGATATAAATCTAGATTTGGTAAATGAAGTAGTGTAAATGATTTCTAACTTGGGAGATATTTACTATTTATAATAAATTTTATTTTATTATTTTATTTTAAATTTACCCCTTTTGTCATAATTAATTTTATATGAATTAATTTTGAATCTTTTAATGCACTTTTGGGTTTTTAAATAATAAATAAACATGGGTGACCTAGGTATCACCCTTTACGCATGTCAATGATGAGTAATTTTTTCTTAATTTTCCATAAAATTTCCAAATCTTCTTTATTTTTATGTTTACATATTGTTTCCAACTTTTGGAGTTTGACATATATTTATCCAATGCTAAGTTATTCCCCACAACAAGTCTAACCAATTAGTATTTTTGTCTCTTACATAAACAATAATTATTCTTGTCATGCATTTGCTTAAATAGTGATTTTCAAGTTTCTTGATATATTACACTTGATTCATGTCTTTTGGTTGCAAGTGGTGGGGTGTCTTGGTTGGCTTCACTTCATTTCATAGGTAAGTGAGGTAAGTTTCATAACCCTTTCCTTAATTTTTTTTCACTTTTTCTCTGTAAAATACCCTAACCAATTCATTACAAGGTACCTCCCTAAAGACGTAATATATACACACCTAAATTTTACATGATGTAACATTTATCTAAATTTATTAATAATGAGAAAAGTATCCAAGTAAAGATGCACATGATCAGATACTTACCTATATAATTATCACCTTTATTTTATTTTTATAGCTTCCCTAAGTTTAAAATATATAAAAAAATAGACTCAAACCTTTGAAATTTACAATTTTCAAATTAGATGGAAAAAACATTATGGTAGTTACATAACCACTATGGTGGTTCAAATAATTATCAAAACAATTTCATGAGCTATCCTACTAATTTAGTGAACTACTATGGTAGTTTTAAAACTACCATGGTGATTTCCATAATAATTTTTATGGTTATGTAACCAACTCCTACATATAGCAGTGGTTTTGTTGTCACCTTTACACAAGATTTTAAATTTAGATTATGAGATGTATGTTTTAAAATGTTTTGAATATTTTTTTATGTGCTTCACCTAATTTACTATATAACAACATAGTAAACTCTAACTAATACTTATGAAATCCCCAATAAATTCCAATGAACTCTAATTCAATTATTGTTAACCCTCACATGTAATAATTGACCTAATTCTACAAATATGTTACGTGTGATAAAATTCATATCATAAAATTCAATAATTTGTAGCTTATACTCTAAAATGTTAAAGATTTAGAATATACATGTTTAATATTTTTCATTCTACATCCTTTGGTCGATAAACACTCCTTAGATCACATTGAATAAATGCTTTGGAGATAACACCTAAGCATTAGAGCACTACAACTATTGGATTATCTAGAATTGCCATCTACTTTTAAAGCTTACTTTAAAAAAATAGATTAGATATTATTGATTAAAAAATTGTAAATAGATTAGTTAAAATACATTTTCTAAGAATTTACTAGAGCCTTTTTCTTGTTTTTGTGCCTATTCTTTGCTTGTATATTTTAAAAATATTTTATTACTTTCTTCACATAAAATTTTATTTTATTATTTAAAAGCTCAAAATTGATTAATATATCCTAGATAAGTCATGTATTACTCATTTCAAAAATAAACATTTCAATTAATTTTTTATTCTATCCTTTCATTTGTAAAAATACCCTTATAATAAGTATATGTAGATGATATTTTATGATTATATAGCACATTAGTATTATTACACTTAGAAAACTCAAACCTTGGTTGCTATTCTCATCTCTTTACCTTTATCACTTCCACAAATATCACATTTTCTCTATCTTTGTGCCCCTTGGCCTATATCTCTTAGTTTGACTAGTCTTATGTTGGTGACCTAAGTCTTCTATCTTGCCCAAAATGCTTAAAATTTACCTATCTTCCATCTCTACAAGTTCAAAAACTATACCTACTTTGTTGCTCCCTAGAGACTAACATTTAGAACAAATAGTAGTGTCGACACTACCATTCTATCCTAACAGAAGTGTCTATTACCTTGAAGTTATCAAATTTTCAACATATCATAATGGTCATCCTAAGTACATTAATGCAAGTTATTACTCCAAAAGGATTGATATAAATACAAGATCAATCATCATTCATTCTTTACCAAGGAAAAAATAGAAATCAAACCAAAGAGCATTCAATTGATAAAAACTCCCTCATTTATTCATGTTTCCATACTAGTCATATGGATTTCACATCTATAGGTCTAAAGTATTAAATAAACATCTCAAGAGTCTGATTTTCCATGTTACAAACTAGGTCACTATTGTACTTACTTTGCACATATTATATGAATGACACATAAGCCAACACATAGGCAAGAACTACATGAGCCTGAGGCCCTATTTTAGAGTATTGGTTATGTAGGCAATTCCCTCTGATATCAGGGTCATTGGGGTCATCTTGATAGCATGCTCTCATTAACTCATTTTTTCCCAAGGTCACATTAAAGATGGAAAACTAGGGTGTTGCCATTTCACAAGGAGTGGTAGTCCATGACCAAGATTTGAATGAACTGGAGTAAAGGCAAAGAAAAAACCAAAAACATTCAAGTGGTTTCATCCTATTTCAACATATATTCATTATATGACACTAGCATCAAACCCATATAGTAGTATTGATGCAACCATCTTAGGCTAACGTTACTATCAAGAGAGCTAGAAGCATCATAGCCAAAATATGATGACTGTTATAAAATATCCTTCCAACCTGATTTCATATTATTCTATATAGAGGTCTACATTAGCACTGGAACAAGAAAAGTACTTCACTTCTCTATCATTTCTATATTAAGCATAGTTTTACTATCCATATTTAGACTATCTCAATATAATAAATTTAATGTATGATTATATCCAAGTTTAGCATCTAGTTGGCATTATATAAATCTAATTATCACCCTTATACCATTTCATTTATATTTACCCATTCAACATATAGATAGCCCCAATCTAGATCATTTTAGGGTTAAAAAATATATTTCATTATTTTTGTTATTGAAGAAATTATCTTACAAAAATATGAATTTTATTGAAAGTAAATTATACTTCCTTTTGGTTTTCATTAATTTGGATTATCTCTCTTTGTCCATTATTTAAATTATTTTTTAATTTATTATTCTCTATTCCTAAATCTACAACTAAAAAAGATATAATAAATCAACTTGCACACCTTTCCATTTCTAGTCATTTAATCTAATTAGTCATTTGAATCCATCTCTCATCTTGAAAAGAGAAAAAATAGGTTTTATCATTTTTAGATATACATTTTCCATATAAAGTGCATAAATATATATTCATTTTATATGCATTTATAACATGCATTCAATTTTTTATACACATTCATAAAATTTAAAAAATCAACATTCAAACATCAATTTAAGTTTTAAATTATTTGCATGTACATAACTTATTGGAAAGTAAAAAAATAGATCAATTTATGTCTATTTATAGTAATCATTTTGTATTTACATTTGTAAAATCTAAAAATACAAAACACATTTGCATTTAGGTAGTTTAAATTTATGTTTTTACATCTCCATTCAAAAAATATAAAGAGACTAGTTTAGTTTCATTTTTCAACACTTTCATTTCTTGCCAATTCATTCATCACATGTGAAAATCATTAGTCTAGGAAAAACCCATCAAAATTTAAAAATAATATACACATAAAAAATTATTTAGTTATAAAAAACACAAAATGTTTAAGAACACAAACATCAAATTTGACAAATTACCTTGGCACCATTGGATGGTTTTCATAAAACAAGTGAATCCATATAGGGTAGGACATTTTCCACTAGTTTTAAATCCCATTCCAGTGGAAAATATCCAAAACAACTTAGAATTTGACTTATGGCTATATTTTTTTCATTCCATGTAATGTCAAATCTGATCATTAGCCAATTAGAATCCCCATATGAACAACAAATATTCTTAAAGGCCTAATTTGCTAGGTAGATTCACTTGCTGACCTACCATGAAATAAATGTTTGAATATGATTTATTTTATCTTTTTTGGGTCTAGTGATTTAACCTTTTCAGGTTTTACAAGTGTAATTCTTATGTTTGGTTAAAGGGATAAGATGTCTAAATTAGTTAAACCAATTTTAATAATTAGGCACTGATTTGTTATGAAATTTGGCTTCCTTTAACTTTATAAAAAGAAGAATAAATAGTCATAAATAAATACTTACTTATAAAATGACTATCATAGATAATATGGGTTTTTAAAATTGGGTTTTTTAATAGTTTTGAGTGTTATCAATATGATTTTGGAGTCTGTTTGCTCATTGGATAGTGGTACCCCATATGGATAGTAACACCATGTTGCTATAGTGTCCTCAAGGTGGAAATAGTCTCCACTTTAAAGGAATTTTCTGTTTTTAGGAGAATCTATGCCTATGTTTTTAGGTCATGTTCCTATGTACATGAAACCTAGAGATCTATGTTGTTCTTGGAAAACCTATTTTATTGTGAAAACCTTAAAAAAACCTTAAAAGTATGGCATGGGAAATAATTTTGTGTTCATTAGTAAGATAGGTTGGACATCCTATACAACCCATTGTGAAGAAATTTACCTACATAATAGTACTTTGAAGAGGGATCAAGCTAGATGTAGTTCTCCCACCTAATGCTTGATGCAAGTGCATGTGAATGCTAGAATGAGAGTGGACTTACATTCCTTGAATGTTATTGAGATTTGAAATCTTTAAAAACTAGGATTAGGGTTGTTGTATATGGTATTATGTATACTTAGGGTGGAATATAGATCAAATACCTTTATTTTTCTCAACTTGTCTTTGGTTTTGAAAGTGATTTTGCATCTCTTTTTCCATCTCCTTTTGCATCTAGTGAATAGAGGTAAATTATACTTGTATTTATAGAGTTATGTATCTTGTGTGGAGAAGAAAATTTTCTTAGGCTAAACTTAAAATGGGCACACATTTGAAAAAATATCCATTAGGAAGAGTTAGGGATAAAGATAGTAGCACCCAGTTGGGGAAACTATCACCATATAGTTGTAATATCCCAAATGTGGCATAATTTCCACTTGGTAGACTATTGATCAAGTTGGGATCTAGAATTATAGTTTTGGGAATGTGTTTTGACTAAGTGGACGTGACTATGGTTTACTCAATGAATGAAAAGGTGTGTATTAGGCTGTATGAGAGGTCTAGGGCTAAGATAATAATAGGGTAACTCAAGAAACACTCTTAGCATCTAATTACCACTTTTATGTGACTACATTTACCCCCCCCCCCTTTATGTTAATAATGAAATAAAGAAAAATGACTATTATAAAGGAAAAATAAGCGTACATGGACTTACCTTGGAAGTGAAGCTTATGTAGCTGAGTATGAGTATGTGAATATGGGTCTACATATGTGAAATGTGATCCAAAGTAATGTAATATAATGAAACATGAAAAAATTAGTCCTTACTTAAAAGACGATCAAAATAAAAAGACTATGCTAAAATAAAGTAACAGAGTAAAGCTGAGTAAGGAGAGAGAGGAAAGGAATGAATAAACCTCATTACACAAACCAATTCATGAACCTAGAGACAACTTGTGTGTACATAGTGATCATATCATTGAATATCTTGGAATAAGATGATGGTTTTCTTAATCTTCATATGGGTGGCTCAATAGCTCAATCTAATTTTTACTCTATCATTTCCCATCCTTGATCAATGGATCTTGATTTATGAATAGCTTGGATAATACTATAAGTGTGTCTAACCATCTCATGTGGGTGGCTCAAGAACTTAAGTAGGCCATGACTCCATCATTTACCACCTGTGTGAAGTAGATGTATATGTAACTTAAATACACAAACTGATGAAAGTATATAAATAATTAAATGTAATTGTTTATCTTAGCTCTACAACCATTAGGGTATATTAGGCTACTCTGGGCCACTCAAGAATGCTAACCACTATATATGGAGTAAGGATGAATCTGGTGATAACCTAAAATGTGATAGAAAGTGTATATAGTGTAGATAATGACATGGATTTTTCCATTACATCTAATCAACTTGTGTGTATATGAGTATATGGAAAATATGTTCCATACTCATGCCCCAAATCTCATATCTGATTATAATGAATCTAAACTAAGTATGTAATAGTTAATTCTATGTAGCTAAAATGAATGTAGGAGTGATCATGCCATGCATGATACCCACAAATTTGAGTAACTAGTATGAATTTGAGCTAAAATGACTATATTTGAGTAAAATCTAAATAGAATTTTCAAACATATGACTATATATATATATATATATATATATATATATATTTGTTTTATGCTTGGTGTACTGGTCTAAATTATATGGACTATCATGAAGCTAGGGATACTAAATAGTAGTTTTCTATAGTGGATAGTAGTGCCTTGTGGTTCTAGTGTCCCATTCTAAGCACTAATGTTTGCTTGGTATGATTTCTAAGTCATCTAAACTAAATTCTGAGTCTTTATTCTATTTAGTGTCTATCTTGAGTCTAATTTCTAAAACTGAGCATGTGTGATAAAATTTATCTTTGAATAATAAGGTAAGTTCCTAATATCTATTTCAAACCCCTATGAATGCTCCCTCTTTTAATAGTAGTTATGAAATATATGAAATAAGTGCCTTCTAAATAAGTAGACATGTAATATATGTTTGTTGGATCATGTTCATAATATTCTAATACAATGTATAAACATAACATTAGAATGTAAATGAATATGATGCTAAATAGATAATGTAAGATATATGTTGTAATCTAGCATTGGAAAAGGGTGTCAAGATAGATACAATCAATGTGTATAGCAGTAAAATATGAGTAACCAAATTAGGTGATAGGGTATTATGTCCATCATAGCTCCCAAGTAGGAAGGGTAGATGCATGAGGTCCCTTATGGCATCAAAAAATTATATGTGTGTGTGTGTGTGTAATAAGTATATACAAGTGTCATAGTGTAGAAGCATACAAGGAATCATACATATAACCACATGAGGCACACAAAATATAGGTTAGGGGGTTATAATACATGTGATATGGACACATGTCCTTGAATATAAGAATGAAGATATACAAGGACATGTTCAAATTTCCACATACATAAGCAACAATAAATTGGGCTTAGAGCCACATTGAAGGACATGTTTAAATGTCGACATATAGAAGTAAGAAAAATCACACACAAAGGACATGAACACATGTATAATGCATACAAATAAATAAGTGGTGTAGAGCCTAAGAATAATGGCCTATTCAAATGACATCAAAAATGGAAGAAGCATAAGAACACAATTAAGTTTAATCTAGTAAAACTAGAAATAAAAGCATGTATAACTATGTATTACAAATCTATGTAGATGATAGGATGCATATATATTGAGTCTAACTAGTGATAGCCTATAAAAAAAATCTGATCAATGAGGAGAAATGATCAATATCAATATAAATCAATTCATAAACTCAAATGTATAGAATGTAAGGGTAAAACCTAGTAATAGAAACTATGTATAAGATGCCCTCAAATGGGTGGATATATCAAATGTATAAACTTGGATTGGTGTATATGTCCCTAGTGGGTATATTATAACATGTCTAGATCAGTGTAATAGATTAAAGTCTTATCTAAAATCTATAAGCACTCAACAAGAACAAGTGAATTATAGGTGTATAATAAAACTAACTATAATAAGATAGTTATCAATATGCCATATTTGGAAAGTAGGATAAATATAAACATATGAATGCATACAATCTATAAATTTTATGTTTTTATATTTTGACATGTTATATTATTATTGTGTTTTATGAGTATAGGCTATGTATAACTAAATGAAAATAAATTATGTATAAGGAGAAAGGGAGTAAAAGAGGAAGTATATACATTGGTAGGAACCATAATAACCAATGAGTCTCATAGGAGACTCATTATCATCGTGACCTATGTTGAATAGGGGAACTATGATCATGTGTGCAGTGTGAGAGAGAAACTATGAGTTCATAATATGTTGTGATGTATAATCAAAGTTTGAAGCTACTTGTGTAGTGATGCTATGATGTTGTGGCACTGACTATGATTCCCCATGAACTATAAGGGTTTGAGGGACCCATTTGACATGAGTATAAGCTTTAGGTGATGTAGATGCCCTATGATGAGAAACCATAGAACCCATTATAACTAATCTCAGCATAAACTATGTAGAGGAATATCTTCTAGAATCTATGACATATAACTAATGTAGGGGTCTCTCTAGTAATGGTCTCTATGAGAGAGTATGTGTATATGTAGATAATGTAGGAGTAGACCTGGATTTCTCTAATGACTCTAATAAACATTATGATGTATGTATAGGAGATGTACTCTTTATTATACATAATAACCATGAAATATCTAGTAGTGGTGTTGGAATTGTAACTAGTGTATATGATGGAATTGCCTACAAAATGGGTAGAGGACACTCATATGGGACACCTTAAATATTAACCACTTGATTAGCATGTATATACTTCAAGAATTAGTGTACTATAGATGGGATGGATTGGATCTATTTTAACCATATCTTACCCAATAATATATCAAATACACTTACACTCAGTACTATTAGGAACTGAGTGGCTATGTGTCTTGGTCCAACTTATAATGGAAGCATAATCTCCCTGATGGAGCTTTTAACGTGGCCAATAAAACCAATAATGACTATATTTATAGGGAATATATCCCTCTCTATGTAGTGAAAGTGATATAAGAGTGTCATGGTGCACATGTTTATGCTTGACCCACTATCAACATAACACTATGAATAAGATGGTGGTATATACATGATTGTATAAATATCACATGTAAATATGTGTCATCATCCATAATCTCATGCTCTAAAAATGTGATAAGTGGTTTATGTGTCATTATAGTGTGGTAAATCCAAATAATTTTATGTAGTGGATGTGTCTCCTCTATAAATATATGATAGGAATATGGTGGTGGTTGCACATACTATGTATATTAAAAATTTGATGTGCCCTCTATGTTATTAGTTGTATACTTCAAGAAAGGATCTAAAAATATTTTTAGTGCCTTAGCCTCCATTTTTTGTTGTTTTAATTCCTTTATGGGTGTTCCCACATCAATAATGTTATCCTAAATGAGATCTTGTATCTTATGCCTTAGGCTAATGCATCTATTTATCATGTGGTAGTGTCGTGTGATACTAATACAATACATTTGAATAATAACTCCTTGGAATAGGCCATGTCATATCAGCCATTCAAATGGGAGGAGAGATATGAAATTGTATTCAATTATTTTTAGAATTCAAAATGGTAACTCTAGAAGATTAGTGAAGACTTTGTATTAAGGAGTGGATAAAACCAATCTGGGAGATGGCTCAGAAGCTACGTTAACTATGTACTTTTGGTCACTTTTGTTTTTTTGGCCCTTATCTTGTATGGAGGTTTGTTTTTAATATTAATAGTTGATTCTTATACATTTTTGCACTTGAGTTTTCCCATTTATAATATCTTAACCTCTCTATCCTTGACTATGTGGCACTTATTAGTAAATGTGGGAAACTTATTAAATAAGATAGTTTCATGCAGTGCTAGTAATAGACTCTATTTAAATATATCCTGAATCTCTATGTTTTCCATGGGGCTAGTTAATTTGGATAATATTATCTTGTATCATAAGACATAATCAATTATAGGATCATTTGAATTTTTATTTAACTATGTCACTTATACATATGATATCTTATCACCACTTTTTATAGTGAAGTGTTCTAGGAACATATTGGATAAAGGATTGAATGCCATGATATATTGATTTGGTAAATCATAGAATCACTATAGGGAATAACCTTGAGACTACATGGAAATTACTTCATAAGAAGCCAATTATTGGACATATAGTCTAAGCATACTATGTGAAAGGCTATGAGGTGATGCTCTGGGTCACCCTTGACATCATATAATGTAAGCTTGAGTGCCATGAAACCATATGGAAATGGAGTTGCCTCTATGTGATGTGCCAAAGGAGTATGTAATATAATATTTAAATCTAAGGCATGTGATGGCCTAGTTACTCCCTTATCATGATGTAACACCTTAGACTATAGAGTAAGAACCTCATGAATAAGTTATTGTATATATGGAGTAGATAAATAGGCCACAAGTGGTGTAGATGTCACTAATTATTGAATAACAATATTAGGTGTGCTATCTAAGTTGGTTGAGTTTTCCCCACTAGGGGTGTAACAAAATTATTAATTAGAGGGGTTGAAGATTGACCATTATTTACCTTATTCTTAATTTCTAATATGGCTTGTAGAATCTATACATGATCAATGGGTTGTTCCAAAATTTAATCTCTGAAGCCTTTTAATACCTCATCTTTGTTCATAATTATGTCATTATTGTTAAGTGGAAGTAATTTGTCTTGATTCTCAAAGTGGACCTCATCTTGCTCTTGTTTCTATTGTTCATATTTGGATGAATTGTCATTGAATTTGACATAATCAGGGTGTGAAAGATTCATGGATGGATTTTTAATAACTTCCTTGTCCTTGTTATAGGTTCAAATAATAGGAATCTAAATGTTCTCTATAGGATTACCACCTAGTCTAACACTTCTTCTTAATGGAAGAGAGATACCTTTATTATATGGCATATAGTAAACAAACTAAAATAGAATTACTGAATTCTAAAAAATCAATAGTAGTGAATGATAATAAGAGAAAAAAGGATACAAACCCTAATATAATATAGGGTTAGGGTTTTTGGAATCTAGGGTTTATTTGTACCAATTTAAATCATATGTAAAATAAATTGAAACCCTAATGTGAAATTGATTTAATTTTATCTAGGTTGTCATAAAAAATCATAAAATTAGAAGTATGCATCCCTAAATTATTTCACAAAAATTTATATTAATTCAAACTAGGGTTTTGAGAAATATTCAATGTAAGACAAGTTCACCAAATGATTTAACCTTTTCAAAATTTACAAGTGTAATTTTTATGTTTGGTTTAACGGTTGAGATGTCTAAATTAGTTATATAAATTTAAATAACTAGGCAATGATTTGTTATGGCATTTGAATTTATAAAAATAGTAATAAATATGCATAAATAAATACTTATTCTAAAAATGACTATCATGGATGATCTAGGTTCTAGATAGTTTTAAGTGCCATCAATAGGATTCTGGAGTCTTTTGCTCACTAGATAGTAGTGACCCATATGGACACTAATGTCATGTTGATGTAGTGTTCTCAAGGTGGTGGTAGTATCCCCTTTGTGGGATTTTTCCTATTTTTTGGTAGCACCTACACCTATGTTTTTAGGTCTTGTTCCTGCACACATAAAACCTAAATCTCTATTTGGTGCTTGAAAAACCTATTTTAATGTTCTAACCCTAATCCTTATTGAAATTATGGCATGAAAAATAATTGTATGTTCATTAATATGATAGGATGGACATTCTCAACACCCCTCTATGAAGATATTTGCCTACATACCAATACTACAAAGAGGGATCAAGCCTGATGGAATTCACCCACCTAGTGCTTAGTATAAGTACAAGTGAATGGTATAATGAGAGTGGAATTAGATTCCTTAAATGTGATTTATCTTTGAAATATTTGAAAACTTGGCTTAGGGATTATAAGATGGTAGTATGTATAAGTAGGGTAGAATAGGGATAAAATACCTTAATTTTCCTTAGGTTTTCTTTGGTTTCAAATGTGATTTTGAATCTCCTTTTCCATCTAGTGCATAGAGGCGAGCTAGACTTGTATGTATAGAGTTATGTAAATTATGAAGATAAAATAATGTGCTTAGGTTTAACTTAGGAGGGGCACATGTTCAAAAAAGTATCCATTGGGAAGTGTTAGGGATAAGGATAGTATCACCTAGTTGGGGACACTAATGCCATCTAGTTGTAGAGTCCCAAATTTGGTGCTAATGTCTACCTGTTGGACTAATAAGAAAATTGGGTTGGGATCTATGAAGATAGTTCTAAGACTATTTTTTGACTAATTGTAGGTGACCGTGGTCTTCTTAATGACTCAAAAAGTGTGTTTAAGGCTCTAGGATAGGTTTAGGGTTAACCTAGGAATAGGATAACTCAAGTGACACTATTAACATCCAATTACCACTTTTAGGTGATTACATCTAGCATAATCTATTTTCATTTTTTTGTGGATGAAATTTCTTGATAAGAAAAACATGATAGAGCTAATCAGATAAGAAGAGTATTCAACTGGATTTTAACCCCTTTAGACAAAGTGACATTGGCCATGAATGATGATATTTAATTAACTTTAAATTGTGTTATTATTTATATCCCACTCCATAACAACTACCCTTAAAAAAAATTTGAGGTGGCCAAGCTATATTAGAATATTCATAGTAAAGTGAACCAACCATTTCATCCCGCTCTCAAAAATAAAAATAATTAATGAAATTACAATCTCATCTAATTATATGAGCTCAACCACATCAAAATAATTAGTCAAATAAATATATAAACCAACATATCATTCTTCTTTGGTAATCTTAGCTGAAATTTATTAGGTTTAGTGCACAAGGTTATCATGTTGTTTTTCATGTATATATTAAGGCAAAGGGATTATATACAATTGAGCTTAGACTAGTTGAAAGCATTCAAAACGTAATGGGTTATAAAAATCATAATAAATGATGGAATTTATTTGTAAGACCTATTGTACACAAAAAAAATTAATTTCATATTAGTGCATTGAATTAACTAGTCCCATAAATAAATGATAGAATTCGATGTTCATATTTAATTGGTCCTATATAGATAAAAAAAGATGTTTTAAGAATAAAGTGGCTAAGGTCATAATAAAAAATAATTATAAGGGTGATATATCTTCTAATGTTCCAAATAAATCAAATACATAAGCAATACAGTCACATATCACTAGTATTCATCCCCATCCATCCTAATCAACTCCAAAAATAGAAGGTGAGGGTGATGAATATGACACTAATCATAGAAACACGATCAAAAAGATTTTTATAGGTGATTCCTCATTAATTATTAAATTATTAGTTATATGGTCTATTTTTCACCCTTATCAACTTGATTAAGGTTTTATTCCCATGTTTAAGAGGCATCAATCTTGATAGACAATATATCTCCAAAATTCCTAGATTACATGAAAGGATTATCCACATTCCCCATGTTTCACTCAATATTCCCCCTTAAACTTTAATCCACTTGAAAAGTAACCCAGACCCCCTAAATGAACTCATTAAAACTCCAATGTCCAAATTATAAGTTTTATTTAAGATGATTTATTTGTTTAGATTCATCAATTATTGAATAAAAATAAAAAATTGGTGAATGATGTCACTCTAGATATCAATGTAATGAAAAGTCTTCTATATAATCCACCCGTATAGAAGGTGAATATTTATTTTAAAACTTTATTAGATATTTAGGGCATAGTTTTAATTCATTTTCATCTACATAGCATCTTGAAAAGTAGAAAAGAGATTAATTTATGTTTATTTATACGAATAATTTTATTTAATATTTAAATTTATTAAATATTAAAATATAAAAAATATTTACAATTAGGTAGTTTAAATTTCTATTTTTACATCTCCATTCAAAAAATATAAAAAATACTAGTTTAATTTCATTTTTCAGCACTTTAATTTCTTGCCAATTTATATTCACATGTGAAAACAATTAGTATAGTAAAAAATCATAAATATTTAAACATAATAGATAATTATAAAAAAATTAGTTAGAAAAAAACACAAAATTTTTAACAACATAAAAACCAAATTTGACCAATTTCCCTGACACCCTTAGATGATGCTATTAGAACACATGCATCTACGTAGGGTAAGACATTTTACACTAGTTAAAAATCCCATTATAGTTTAAAAATTCCAAATAAACATATAATTTGAGTAGTGGATGGATATTTTTCATTCCATGCATTGTTAAATCTTATCATTAACCAATTAAAATC
Organism: Torreya grandis; assembly: GCA_037957365.1. Taxonomy (NCBI): domain Eukaryota; kingdom Viridiplantae; phylum Streptophyta; class Pinopsida; order Cupressales; family Taxaceae; genus Torreya; species Torreya grandis. The sequence goes on along the minus strand of JARHVA010004701.1, from coordinate 106,156 downwards.
CCTATACGAACAATAAAGATTATCAAAGATCTAACTTACTAGGTAGATTATCTTGCTGACCTACCATGAAATAAACCTCCTAATATGATTTATTTTATAATATTTAGGTTTATAATTGTCAAATTTCATCTTATTTTTAGATGATATTTCTTGGAGAATAACAGCTTGATAGAGCTAATCAGATACTAAGAATTATTCAACTAGATTTTAACCCATTTAGAGAGTGATATTGATCATGAATTATGATATTTAATTGGATTAGACTAATTTTATTATTTAAATTACATCACTCCATAATTAACCACCCTTAACAAAATTTTTGAGGTATCTATACTATATGGTATTACTTTGTAAAGTGAACCAGCCATCTTGTCCTGCTCTAAAAACTAAAAATAATCAATAAAATTACAAGTTCATCCAATTATGAGTTCAATTACATAAAAAAATTATTCAAATCAATATCTCAACCAACATATCATTCCTCTTTGGTCATATTATCCTAACTTGATAGGTTTAGTGCTCAAGGTTATCATGTTGATATTCATGTGTATAGTAAGGCAGAGGGATTATATACAAATAAACTTAGAATATTTAAAGAAATTCAAAGTGGAATGGGTTATCAAAGTCATAATTAATGATGTAAGTGATTTAGAAGACCTATTTTAGACACAAAAAAATTCAAATTCATATTAGTGCCTCAAATATATTGGTCTCATAAATAGATGACATATTTGGAGGCTCATACTTAATTGGTCTTATAAAGGTTAAGAAGATGTTTTAAGAAGAAAGTGGATAAGTTCATAATAAAAAGTAATTATAAGGGTGATAGTTCCTTAAATGTTCCAAATAAATCAAGTAAACAATCAATATGGTCACATGGAACTATACTCATCCTCATCCTTCCCTATAAAATCCAAAAATACAAGGTGAGGGTGATGAAGAAGAACCTAATCATGGAAACATGCTTGAAAAGAGTTTTATAGGTGATTCCTCATTGAAAATTAAATTATTTGTTAGATGGTTTATTTTTCATCCTTATCAATTGAATGAATCTCTTTCTTCTCATATTTTAGAGGCATTCATATTTATAGACAATATAACTCCAAAATTCCTAGCACTACATCAAGGGCTTACCCACATACCCCATTTTTCACTCCATATGCCTTCATCATATTTTATATACTTAAAAATTAATCCAGTCACACTACAATAACTAATTCAAACTTTTATTTACAAATTATAAGTTTAGTTGAAGATGTTTCATTTTATTGGATTCATAAATTGTTAAATAAAAATAAAACCATGGTGAAGGATGTCACACTAGATATCAATGAAATGATGAGTACTCTATAGAATCCATCCAAAAATAAGGTGAAGATTACTTTAATTTTTTTGTTATATCTTTTGAGGAATAGTTTTTATACATAACATAGCTACTCAATGATAATAATGAAGAGGACATGACATTAGGAGATTAAAACTTGAATAGAATCTCCATAGGAGACCAAACTCATGAGAATGATGTCTAGAAATTCAAATATTCCAATTTCATGTTTCTCAAGAATATGGAAGAAATAATTTTGACTAAAATTAAACTTGAATAATAGGTTATCAAAATTTATACCTATACCAAATACTTATTGCCCCCCCCACCCCGCATGACACTCTATTGGTGTTTCTTCTTGATTATATCCCCATTAAAGGCATCAGAGGAAAAAAACCATGAGTTCTATTAACAAATTCAATTTTCATGGCATGATTATGGAAATGTGAGTGGAGAAAATACAAGTGGATGGAAAAAAATACATAGATGAGGTTAGTAAGGCCCTTGATATAATGATGAGTTAGAAAGCTAAAATCATTGAAGAGACCAAGAATATTAGAAAAATAGATAATGTGTAGAGTATAGACACCTAAAATCAGACACTTCATGTCAATTTTATTCTTATCATGAATATACACTAACGTTATCCCTAAATAATAAATCACTCTTATATCCAAACTAACATCCTTAGCATAACCATTACTCACCATCCCCTAGACAATGAATCCATTCTTTCACAACCATATCGAATCTTAAAAAATTCACCCCCAATCCCATTAGTTAATTAATCATAATTAATTAGCTAATCATCTCATAATAATAAATTACATGGATTTTTAATATCCATAATTTATAAAAATCCAAAAAATAATAATCCTTACATCACTCAATATACTCCAAATCCCTATTTAACCATGTACTAACCAATAAAAAACCTATTTTAAATGCATTTCTCCACATCTCCATTCAATCAACCCTTCTTCTACATAAAATAATCTCTATGCTTCATAACTTAGAATCTTTAACACATCCCAACCACCATATTTACTCCCTAAAATTCTTAATTTAATGAGGAGGACTCATTCTCCACCATTGATATTTGATCAATATCAGTGGTTCACAATAATCATGAAATCCTATAAATTGAGAGTTCCCCCTATCATTTCAATAAGTCTAATTTACCGAATAGAGTTCTACCAAATTAGCAAAAAACTATTTGTATACAACAAAGTGTTGAAATTTTATCAATAAAAACATCAAAACACAACATCATTCATCTAATCAAAATGTCCATTTTTAAGAAGGAAGTGCTTCCAAATTGTCTATGCACTTCAACAAATATTTTCAACTACATCACATATGAGCACATCATATCAACAAAAGGGTAAGTGAAGGTATATCAATTATTTGTTTGTTTTGATGTCCTTACCTCTTAGTCAAAATGAGGACACTTGAATTGATTAGGTATTATTTTAATTCATTTTGATTTATATTAAAAAAATTAATCTGTGTTCTTGATATCACATTTGGCATACTCGATGGGATTATAACCCATAATTAAAAATTAAAAAAAATTAAAATCATGAATAGCTTATATAAGATTTTTCTCCTCATATATGTGTCTAATTAAAATATTTATTTCATGAATAAAAATATAAATTTGAGATATTTCTAAAAATTTGTCACAATAAATATTCTAATTAGTATCCCTAGAGATATATTGTTCTAAAATTGACCATGTGAACCTGATATTTTATAATTTTTTATGCATGACCTGTAGAAAAAAATGGAAATACTTGTCAAAGGTAATAAGATTAGACTACTAGATTATTTCCTTCAAGTTTACACTTACCAAAAACATCAAATCAAATAAAAAATACACATTTGGTTTAGTGATTAAAAATAATTCACATTTTAATTTTTTGCACTAATAAATGATTTTTACTTGATTTGATTCTTTTTTTTTTTGTGTTTGAAATAATCAAAATGTGCATGGCCTCCTCTTACACCTATTAGGTGATTCCTAAAGATTAGAAATGTTTTGACTATATTTTTATATCTCCCCATCATGAAACAAAGTTATGTATGCTCTCCTCTTGTGAATTTTAGGCAACCCTGAGGATCAAAAATAGCAAATTTTACTTCTTGTTAGAATATGGGTTTTATTTTTTTCCCATATTTATTTATTATGGTATTTTTTCCCTCACTTAGATTTTTCCTAATTTCATGGATAAGCTTTCTTAGGTGTACTTGGAGATACATTTTGATTGGATGAATAGGAAGTAACTCCCTTGAATATTTATTTTAGGTATAAAATTTACTCTTCTATTATTGGCTCTTTGACCACATTTCTTGGAGAGTTACTCATGCACTCCTATTTGTACATATGTCTTAGTGAGATATTGTTAAAAGGAAAATTGGTTTTGGATCTTATCTTGTTTATGCAATATTCTCATGTATGCAATTTCATGTACTTTAAGCTATTGTGTTATATACTTTCTTGACTCTTGCTTATCACAAACCCTACACTCCCTTGATTTAGAGATCTTAGCATCCACTATAATATGGTATCAGATCCACTCTAGTATTTTATTATCTAGTTTTTTATTTTTATTAGTTTCATTTGAAATTATGAGATTTATTATTTCAAAATAGAATCTAGTTTTCATAATCCATTTTTGGTTTAGTTATTTTCCTTGGTGGATATAATTTTTTGTAGACTTGGTTCATTAGCATCCATTACCATGGTTTTTGTGTTTTCTTTGTGAATGTGTGTTCTATGTTCCTTGGTATGTTTTCCTATAAAATACTTGCATGTCTCCATATATCCTTAGGTAATATACATTTTTACGTACTTGAAATATACCCCATTAGCACTACTCAACATGACCTTATTGGCTCATGTGTGCTATCTACTATTATATGCAAGCCTTGGGTTTGGTATCATATGTTTGATATTAGCCTATGTATTTTACCTCAATTTAGACTCAATTGGTTTTGCATGTTTTAGAGACTGATCAAATGGTTCTTCATGTTTGGTACTACTTTTTTAATACTTCTAAGCAACCTTTGACTATGTTATTTTCACCTATTGAGCCTACTCTCATTGATAACAGTCAAAACCACCATTCTAAGATTCCTCTTTACCAAAATAAACTAATGATGCCTAATGGCCTCATCAAAAATATCCTTTGGCTATAGTAGGGGGCTATATCCTACCCCTTAAAACCCCCCGGCTAGGCCATGAACTACACCCAATGCATACAAATCACACATTAGTTATTCAATCAGTAGCACATAAGACTTACAGTTTTAAAAGGCTTGAAACTTTCTTCCAAAATAAGCTAAGTATATTCAAAGTTTTCCCTAAAGTTTTTAAAAAATAAAAAACAAAATAAAAATATATAGAAACTTAAATCACCTTTTTAATAGTTTGATTTAAAACAAGGTGAAATGGGCTACTTTTCTTTGAATACACAAGTAATGCATAAGAGGATTGGTCAAGGTTAGCATTGTTAGTGGAGATTTTTTTTATTGTTTTTTATAAAAAATAATGTATTATGGGAATTATTTAAAGATAAATTGTTATTATTTAAAACCTCTTCATATTTTCACTAGATTAAGACTAGAGGGTGAGGTTAAACCCCCTCACATTAAAACAAACACTTATTTTTTTATATTTCTCATTTTGTATAATCATCATGGATACATTTTTCATTGATTCTAACATCCTCACCTTTTCTTTAAAATTACATGTTTAGGAAATTCACACTGGTTTCTCTAGATGTATTCTTAGTTGTGCCCAACATATTTTAATTGTGCATTATTTATAACATTTAATGGGGGTTCATCATTTCATAGTTTAGGGGGTGTACTATATTTCTAGATCACTTTCCATGTTTATCACACTTTCATTTCTATAACAACAACTAGGACCACTACACTTTATTTATTCATGAAATGGATACAAGTTCAATTACCCCTATAACACTATTTAATTATCTTGAATGGAAAATTAAAATGAAAATTATTTTTAGGAGAAATTTTTTGCATCGCATAATAAGAGGTTATAAACTCAACTGACTAAAAATACAGAAAAAGCTAAATGGTATAATCATAGTGATGAAGCCTATGTGTTGTTGTGTCTTTTTATGTCTCTTGATATGCTCTTTCATATTGAACCTACAAAATCACCTAGTGAAGTATGGAATATTTTTTAAAATATATTTGGGATGCAATATGTAATGAGAGGCCAAGAAATAGAAAATGAACTTATCAACCTAAATTCTATAAACTTTGACACCCTTCAAGATTTATTCACCAAGTCTAAGTTTTTGAGATTACGATTGAAAAAGTATGGAATAGAGAATAAATATGACTAACTTATTCTTTCTATACTCTCTAAGATAGGTCTTGATTATTCAATCTTTGTCTCTACTTTCCATGCCACTAAATGTGCTTTATGCACTACATGGAAAATGCCCTCTTTAGATACTTTCATTGTTAACTTGACTAGGGAGCAAGATAAGCTAAAATAGATGGGCACAATAAAGTCCTCAAAAATTCAATCCCTAATTTCTTGGAATGGGAAATATGAGATTTCAAATAAAGAGAAGAAGAAGAAAAAAGATCAAGAGAAGAAGAAAGAATCAACCTCTACCAAAAAAACACTGAAACATCCTCTTCCAACGATAAACCTAATAAAGAGAAGGTTAAGTGTTCCTATTATAATAAAATTGGGCATGATGAACATAATTACATGAAGAAACAAATTGATCACCGAACTCATCTTATAGAGAGAAAAAACATAGGTGTACCTAGGTCTATCAATAAAAATTCATCAACTCAAGATTCTTCTAAGGTAAAAGGCAAAGGCAAAGAGAAAGAAAAGGGAAAGGATCTTGTAGTAGTTGCATCTCCAAAATCTTCATGGGTTATTGAATTGGGTTCTTCTCACCACATGGGCTCATCATAAATTAAGTTTTATTTCTTAGATCCCTATAGCATGTCTTCTATCACTTTTGGTGATGGAACTTTAGTATAATTTGTAGTGAGAAGGTCTCTTAAATGGATGAAATTTAAATAATGTTATAAGTGTTCCATAAATTTCAACTAATATCCTATGAGTGTGCCAAATCACTCACATCATCAAGGGCAGGAGTGTAGAGTTTTCACCAAATTTATTCATAATCAGAGAGCTACATAATGATTCTATAGTGGCAATGGGTAGGGAAGATCACTAGGATAATTTATATACCTTCTCACATTTTTCATTTAGTTCTTCTTCAACTAGAGTTAGTAAACTTTGGCATGAGTAGTTTGGCCACCTCAACTACTGATACCTATAAGAACTCAAAAAAATGACATGGTCACAAGATTAACTCAAGTTAATTTCTATAAGGGTCTTTATGAGAGTTTCAACTTTGGGAAGCATTTGAAATAAAAATTTAATAAAGGAAAATCTTGAAGGGCTTTACATGCATTAGAGTTACTAATAATAATGTATTTGGAAATTTTACCAATATATATTTCATAAGGGGTAAGCATATCCTTACTTTCATTTATGATTTCTTCGTATACACATGGGTTCACTTAGTCATAAATCTAAAGTTTTCAACAAGTTTCAAGACTTCAAGGTTATTGTAGAGAAATAATGATGCAAGAGCATCTAGCAAGGACTAGTTGAATAAGCCTTCGATAAGCATTAGCCTAAGCAATTATATAAGTTTCCCTCCAAGTTATATTTTCAAATATTCATACTTGTCATGTGGAGGAGAAATAAGGCCTAAATATATATTTTGTATGGATTTATTAGTTGTCAAAGATTTCAATAATCCTATTATTGTTGTAATCATCCACAGATGGTGTGGAGTCAAGCATAGTTGATGAATTCCCTTATTAGATGAGTAGTTGAGTCTTTATAGGATAATGCAAGATTCAAGGAGATTGAAAAGGATTTGATTTCCTTTTTAATGAAATCCATTGGACCAGCCATATAAAAAATTAACTTCAAGTTATATTTATGGAAGGGGGAGCTTTAAAATTGATAAAATCCATTAAAGGATCTCGATTTGGCAAGGAATTGGTCAAAAAATGGCTCATCGTATGATATAAGAGAAACAAAGTTGGTTGCGGAAAGGAGGAAAAAATCGTAATATCATTACAGAGGATAAAAAAATGGAGATGGATGCAAAGTTAAAGGATGGGCTTCCATCCATTTGACATGGCTATGTAGCCCATGGAATAACATCGGCTCAACCAAGGTGAAGCTGGCATAAGAAGAGGAGAGAGTCGAGATCAAGAGAATGGAGTCTACCAGAGAGAGAAATTAAATGAGGTTACAAGTAGAAGGAGGAGCTCAGGAATATAATGCATATTGGAAAAAGTGGATGGTCTATTTTCATCATTATTAATGCAGGCCGAGCAAAGTCATGGAGATTATTTTACTAGAGAGTTGAGCCTCGAGTAAAGGATGACAGTGATGTTTGTAACACCTATTAGGTTGGAATGGAGCCATTTGGATATGTGGGATAGAGACACCTGATGAGAGCCTTTGAAGTCATGATAGAAGACATTTTACTAGTCATTTATAGGTCATGGACATATGAACCAGATCACAAATGTGTTCACCTATTTGGAAGGCCATTGGCATTGGCAAGAGACAAAAAATGGATCACAGTGTTGGATCGAAATAGTTCATGTGCCTGTTGATGAAGGTAATTGACCATGCATGTATGAAGATACTTATGGACACATGTTGAGGCTAAGCTGAGCCTGTGGAGATATACTGTTTCTGAATGCCATATACAATCATGAAAAAGATCTTTACCTATGATCAGAGCTAAGCCAAGGATGGCATTGGAGAAGTTTGATGGGTAATATACTATCATTGTTTACTTGAAAAATGACATGCAAGTCCAAGCCATGGGCGAAGATGGAGTTTATTTAATGATGCAGACCAAGACAAAATGAGTGGATGGAATGGACTTCAAGACGGAATGAGTGGATAGATCTGAGATGTGGTTGTTAATTAATACACAGTTATGTATATGGCATATATCAAATATTTGCAAGGTCATCTGGGAATGATCTATTTGCTGTAACATAAGACTCATATCCCATATGTAGATCCATTTGTAGTAGCAATAATACCTTTATATTTTATCCCTGTTTACAGTCTCATGATAGAGCACCAAATAATATGATAAATTCCTTAAGGTTATTCAAACAAATGATGGGGGTGAGTATGTCAATAATAAATTTGAGTAGTTTTACACATTAAAGAAGATTTATTTGAAATAGACAATTCAAAATAGACCTCAACAAAATAGATTTTTAGAACATAAGAACAAGGCCTTGAAAGAGATGGATAACTACATGATTTGCTCTAAGTCACACTATATTATTAGGTTGAAGCAATCAATAATGATTTCTAAATTTAGAACATGGTTCCTCACAAATATTTGAAAGGTATAACATCCTTTTAAGTTTGGAAAAATAAGAAACCTATAGTTGATCTCTTTAGGGTTTTTGGATCTCCATCTATGGCACACTTACTAAAGAAGAAATTCAAGGGTATGAAACCTTAGAATAATAATTGAATCCTAGGTTATCCAAATGGTTTCAAGGGGTACCACCTTTTTCATCTGACCACACATGAATTGTTCATTGAGATAAGTTTTCACTTTCAAGAGAGTCTAATACACTTTACATTTGATACTTCTTCAACTTCATTAGACTTAATTCAATTCAATTTAGAGGACTCATATCAGCCTGAGCACATTCTATAGGTTGAGGACACTTACTCTAGTTGTAATAATGAGAGTAGTGATGGTGACTCATATTCACCCATGTCTAGCCACACTTTGGAGGATAATGTTTCTCTACCTAAATATTCCACTTATTGTCCTATTTGGGTTATGCAGACACTAAAAATCATAGGTATATGCATGGGGGATCCTTAAATGAGTAGATATATTTAGATTTGTAGAGTGGTACACTTTATTTCTATGCCTCTACCTCATATCCATAGGCTTTTCAAGAGGCATCATGTATCCTTGAATGGGATTATGCCATGCATGAGTATAACTCCTTAATCAAGAATCACACTTGGTATTTTAAAATTATTACTAATGGAAGAAATATATTTCAATTTATATGGATATATAGAACTAAGTATTAAATATATGGGTTCGTTGATATGTTAAAAGTGCAATTGGTTGCCAAGGGTTTCTTGCAAATGCCTAGCATTAACTACAAAATAACCTTTAAACCAATAACCAAAATGGATTATATCAAAATCACACTTGTTATTACCACAACCAATCATTGGGATTTTCATCAGATGGAAGTGAAGAGTGCCTTTCTTTATAGTGGTCTATATAAATCCATATGTGGCCTCAAATATCCCTCTCATGCTTGGTATACCAATATGGATTAATTTATTCTTTATAAGGATTCATTAGATATCAATCAAATCTAAACATCTATCTCTTGTGGTAGGATGATTCGCTCTTTATCATAATTCTTTATGTTTATGATCTTTTGATCATTGGTAGTTATTATTAATCCATTATAACAATGAAAAAATATCTATAGGATAGATTTTACATGATATAATTGGGATTATTACATCACATACTTAGGATTTAGATTTCTAAGTCAGACTCATGGGCCACTCTTGCACAACCTAAGTATGTTCTTAATATACTTTCTCGGTTTCACATGGCTGATTGGAAGCCAACTCTAACTCTTTTTATATATGTAGTCAAGCTTAAGTTATATTATACTTTACCTTTAGTTGATAATACCTTATATTGATAACTTTTGGGTAGCCTTATCTACTTGACACATACCAAATTTGTCATATCATATGTAGTGGGCCTAATCTCCAAATTCATGTAGGGTACCCATGAGCGACACTAGAAAGCAACTAAGAAGATCTTACACTAAATTTAAGGAACACATAGATTTAGGATTCATTATAGAGTTGGAAATGACATCAATTTTATTGGATATACTAAATTATATTGGCTATCCATATTTATAATCATAATTCCACTTTAGTTTGTAGTTTCTCCATTGGTTCATATCTGATTAATTAGTCAAGAAAGAAGAAAAATGTTATTAATTTATCATCTACTGAGGTAGAGTAAATGGGGATGTTAATTATAACATTAAGGCCATTTATCTTTAGGATATTATCATAGATTTTGATTTCTAGTTAAGATTACCTACAATCATATAGTGTAACAACCAAAGTACTATTCATATTTACAAGAATCCATTTTAACATCAATGAACCAAACACATAGAGATTCACATGTACTTCATCAGAGATCTCATTCATGGGGAAATCATTATTTTGAGATATTCCCAAGTGACATAGTAGACAACATACCTCTTCACCACACCTTTCATGGAGAGAAAATATCTTCACTTGTAAGCTCTCCTTGAGGTTTAGGACATTGTAACATCATATTCTAAGGGGAGTTTCTAACCTCTTCTCTTTATGTATCTCTTTTTTTGGGGGTGTTGGTGATTTTTTACCATGGGTTTTCTCCTTTTCTCTAATTTATGAAATATTGCTTTATATATGGGTACCTCATCAAGATTGGTTGCAAGACTCATTTTTCACTTTCCATGCTTATGGGGGGTGTTAAATTGGGGGTTTTATTTTTTCCTTCACTTAGATTTTACCTACTTTCATGGATAAATTTTCTTAGGTGTACTTGGAGTTACATGTTGATCAGATGAATAGGAAGTAACTCCCTTAACAAACTATTATGGGTTTAGGAGTTACTCTTATATTATTGTCTCTTTGACTATCTTTCTTGGAGGAGTTACTCATGCACTCCTATTTGTAGATATATTTTGGTGAGTTATTGTTTAATAAAAGATTAGTTTTGGATCTTACATTGTTTATGCAATATTATCATGTATGTGATTTAATTTTCTTGTAACTATTGTGTTGTGTACTTTCTTGAGTCATACCTATCACAAACCTATGCATTAAATTGATCTAGATGTCATGGAATTCACTTTGATACTTTTTTATTCTAGTTGTGCACCTTATAATTTGATCCCCTAAAACAAGTTTTTAGGGCTTGGTGACTAGTATTTCATCCAAAAGTGTTAAGACCAACCACATTTTCTATCAGGGTATATAAATTAAGGGAGGATCTATCATTATTGGTCAAGTAGTGTTTATTTTAAAAACATAATGAAGTGAAGGGATTTCATGCTCTAATACCCATATCCAAGACAACACCCCTCAAGGAATTATTTAATTATGACACTCCATTGAGATCCTACAAATGGAGTGAAAATGAAGGAACTATACCCTTTGAAATTTCCAATTACTCATCCTCTTCCGTGGATTATAGACCCACCATAACCTAAGTTATATAGGGGACACACCAAGAGAGCCTTGTTTAAGCCTAATTTAAGATATATTAGCCAAAAATAATTAGTAGTGTAATAGAAACCAAACTCCCTTAAGATACTCACAATAAACACTCATGGAGTGGGGGTTGGAGAATAATCTAGTCACCACTTCATGTGAGTATATGTGTGTGTTAGTAGTTGCATTTCACACCCTTTTATACTAGTACATGAATTATGACTTGCATGACTTTTTTTGATTATTTTAAAAATCCATATTTATTACAAATATAAAACACTTCAAATAAAGTAAAATCAATAAAATTTGGAAATTTAAAAGTCAAACATTCCAAATCAAATGTCCACCTTTGACTAAGTCAAACACAAATACAATTGTGACCTATTCAAGTCAAACCTTTTAAATCAATTAAAAACATTCAAAATTAAAATAAAATTAAAGTCAAACTTCCAAAGCCAATCAAATTCAAATATCCAAAGTCATACAAGTCAAATTCAAAATTCAAAACAAGTCCAAGTCCATTCACGTCCAAATCAAGTTAAACATCCAAGTCCAACACTAAAAGGAAAAATTACTTCCAAAGTCAAACGACAAAATCAAAATCAAATCCATTGAGATTATTAAAAAATATTAATCAATACAAATTAAAATATAGGTCCATAATAAATCCATCTTGATCTAATGGCATCCCACATAGGATATCCAAATCCACTATCTACTATAGACCATCTAACTCTCAATATCCTCCATAATCCCAATCTGATTCTAGTTTCACCATACCAACATAAAAAAAAGATTGACCAATTCAAATATCTTATCTAATAGGTATCCCACCTATAGTCTCTTATCGATCCTTCATCTACTAATACAAATTATAACACTTTTCATTCTAACCATCAACCCAACCATTTCCTACCATCACCCCTCCAAAGATATTCATCTATGAAAGAACTATGTACATATATGCCTGAGAATCATTCATTATAGATACGCCAAGTTGTCCATAAGTTTATCTCTCATATACTTACCTTGAGTTTACATAGTGCATTTGTTATTTTTACTACCAATAAGAAGAAATCCCCCTACCTCCTCCTCAATTTCATTATTTTAGTAGGACTATCATCATCCCCTTTCCTTAGATTGATATCATACATAACTCTCAACTGATTAATGTTTATTACTAAGGTCTCTTTGTTAATTTTTATTTAGTTAGATATGCTATGGTGAATATTTTTAAGATCGATTTTTATTATATGTCTTATTTAAGTTAATTTAAATTTTTTTGGTTTGTTAGTCATTGATTTTTTTTTCAAGTGGACCTTAAAAGTTTTATTATTTTTATTAGTTAAATTTAAAGTTTTTTTTTAAGTATCAAATATAGTATAATATAGGAGTCAATATTAATATGTTTTATTGCGTTTTAGTTTTGTATATTTTTATTAGTTCTTCATAATACATATTTTTTAAAATAGTATGTTAGGTCTTTAAAGTTGTCCTAGTAATATTTTGTTGTCTTCAGTCACTCTAGTGTCATTTTATACATTATCTACAATATTAAATAAGTGGTTAGTTATATTATTTTAAATGTCAATCAATCATCAATTTTATATCATCTATGTTTTAATAAGTGATTATAATCCACATTTTAATTCATCATTTGTGTGTCATTTGTCTTTGGTCAAAAGCATCGAATAAGTCCTATGAAGGTAGATATCAATAAACCTTGTACAGTGATCTTCAATGTAATATTTTCATCTTTCCCTTTTGTAAATAGTTGTATTATTGTTAGAAATTTAAATCCATGATGGTTTTATTTATGAGGGGATTTGTATACATTTTTGATCACTAATGGGTAAATGTTATGAATTTATTTGTTAGTGCTCACATTTATAAGTCATATAATTATATGGGTTAATATATATATACTAATGTGAGTGTGTGTATATTTGAGTTGTGATGAAAACTTAAACAAAAAATAAATATCTAAGAGAAATATTAGACCTTAGGTGAGACCTTAGGTGAGATATTAGTGGGATTGTGAAATTTGAAGGCTTTACTCCTAGTTTATAGTGTCAATTATTTGTATAAAAAGCACTTAATTAATTTAATAAATAATGTTTTTGATTTAACTCATTTTGAGCATGTTCTCTCCCAATCAAAGCTTTGACTATGCCAATGTGTGTGTGTGTAAATTCAAAACTATAGTATTTTTAAACTATAAGTTACAAAATTATTGTCATGATTATGTAATCATTTATTTGTAAAGACTAACAATTTTATCTTTTGTGCCCTCACAATTAAAAAAAACAAAAAAATGCAAACATTTCATAAAAAATAAAATCATTTCTACATTTTATTAAACATATATCTACCATGAAAATTTATACATCAAAATTTTAAAATTACATTCATCATAACTAAGTATATGAGCAAATTTCTTAAACCTAGGTTTTTGAGGAAAATGAAGAAAACTTACTCATAATTTCACCATGCCTACTCCCAATGGTGTTACCACCATCCTCTTGCCTTGATATATATGTTGATTTTATTTTATCATGATTTGGTCAATATTGGCTATAACTCCAGATTTAGTAAATGAATGAGTGTAAATGATTTAAAACTTGGGAAATATTACTATTTATAATAAATTTTATTTTATTATATTATTTTAAATTTACCCCTTTTGGCCTAATTAATTTTATATAAATTAATTTTGTATGTTTTGATGCACTTGTGGGTTTTGAAAGAATAAATAAACATGGGGTGACCTAAGTAGTACCCTACGGCCATGTCAATAATGAGTATTTTTTCTTAGTTTTCCATTAAATTTCCAAATCTTCCTTATTTTTATGTTTAAATATTGTTTCCAGCTTTTAGAGTTTGACATATCTTCATAAAACACTAAGTTATGCCCCCCAAGAAGTCTAACCAATTAGTATGCTTGTATCTTACATAAATAATAATAATTTGTGTCATGTATTTGATTAAATAGTGATTTTCAAGTTTCTTGATATATTGCACTTGATTTATGTATTTTGGTTGTGAGTGGTGTTTGGTTGGCTTCACTTAATTTCATAGGTAACTAAGGTATGTTTCCTAACTATCTCCTTAGTTTTTATACTTTTTAATCTATAAAATACCTTAGATAACTCATTATGAGGTAGCTCCCCAAGGATGCAATACATACACACCTAAATTTTACAATGTGCAACATTTATCTAAATTTATTGAGAACGAGAAAAGTATCTAAGTAAAGATGCACATGCTCAAACCTTTACCTATATAATCATCCCATTTATTTTATTTATATACCTTCCCTAAGTTTAAAATATACAAAAAATAGACCCAAACCTTTGAAAGTTGTAATTTTTAAGTTGCATGGAAAAAATATTATGGCATTTACACAACCACCATAGTGGTTCAAATAATTGTCAAGGAAATTTCATGAACTACCCTACTAATTTAGTGAAACATTACAATGGTTTTAAAACTTATATGGTGATTTCAATAAGAATTTTGATCGTTATGCAACCAACGCCTACATATAGTAGTGATTTTGTTGTCACCTTTGCACAAACTTTTAAATTTAGCTTTTGAGATGTATGTTTTCACATGTTTGACACATTTATTTATGTGCTTCACCCAATTAACTAAAAAAAAACATAGTAAACTCTAAATAAATATTATGAAACCCCCAATCATTACCAATGAACTCCAAATTAGTTATTGTTAATTCTCACATGCAACAATTACCCAATTCTATAAATATTCTATGTGTGATACAATTCATATCATAAAATTTAATAATTGGTAGCTAGTACTCTAAAATTTTAAATAGTTAGAATATACATGTTTCATATTTTTCATTTCAAATCCTTTGTTTGATGAACACTCCCTATACCACACTAAATAAAAGCATTGGAGACAACACCTGAGATTGGAGCTCTATAACTATTAGATTCTCTAGAATTGCCATATACTTTTGACAAGGTTGGAGCTTAATTTAAAAAATAGATTCGATATTATTAATTCAAAAATTATAAATAGATTAGATAAAATACATTTTTTTAAGAATTTACTATATATTTTCTTATTTTTGTGATTATTCTTTGCTTGTATCTTTTAAAAATATTTTATTACTTTCTTCACATAAAATTTTATTTCATTATTTAAAATCTCAAAATTTATTAATATATCCTAAATAAGTCACGAATTACTCATTTAAAAAATAAACATTTAAATTTATTTTTTAATCTATAAAAATCCCCTTATAATAAGTGTACTTAGATGATATTTTATGATTATATAACACCTTAGTATTTTTACACTTGGAAAACTCAGACCTTGTTTATTCTTCTCAGTTCTTTAACTTTCTCATTTCCAAAAATATTGCATTTACTCTATCTTTGTGCCCCTTTTCCTATATCTCTTAGTCTAACCAGTCTTATGTTGATGACCCAGGTCTTTTATCTAACCCATAATGCTTAAAATTTATCTATCTTCCATCTCTACAAGTTCAAAACTTGTACCTACTTTCTTGATCCCTATACACTAATGTTCAAGACAGATAGTAGCATTGACATCACCTTCCTATCCTAATGAAAGCATGTAGATCCTTAAAATCATCCAATTTTTAAATGAAACATATCATAATGGTCAGCCTAAGTTATTTAATGCAAGTTATTAATCCAAATAGATTGACAGAAATACAAGATCAATAATCATTCATTCCTCACCAAGGAAAACCTAGAAATCAAACCAAAGAGCATTCAAAGATCATTCAAATGAGAAAATATTCTTTATTTGTCCCTATTTCCATAATATTCATATAGACTACCTATATACAGGTCTAAATTAAAAAAAGGAACATCCCAAGGGCCTGATTTACCATGTTACAATCTAGGTCACTATTGTAATTACTTTACACATATTACATGATTGATACATAATCTAACACATAAGGGATAAATACATGATTATAATGACATATTTTAGAGTATTGGTTATGTAGGTAATGAAATTTTATAGTGGGGTCATTGGGGTCAGCTCGACATCATGTGCCCACTAACCTATTTTTTTTTCAAGGTCACATTGAAGATGGAAAACTAGGGTTTTTCCATTTTGCAAGGAGTGATAGTCTATGACCAAGATATAAATGCACTATAGATAATTCAAAGAAAAATCCAAAAGCATTCAGGTGGTCTCAATCTATTTCAACATATATTCGATACATGACACTAGCATAAAACCTAGATAGTATCATTGATGTAACTATCTTAGGCTATCATTATTGTCTAGAGAGATAGAAGTATCAGAGATAAAATCTAGTGACTGTTCTAGAATTTGCTTCCAACTTAATTTCATCCTATTCTATATACATAACTACATTAGAAATATAACAAGATAAGTACTTCACTTATTTGTCATTTATATATCTAGCATTGTTTTAATTTCCATATTTAGACTATCTCAACATAATAAATTTAGTGTATGCTTATATTTGAGTTTAACATCTAATTGGCATGCTATAGATATAATTATCACCCTTCTACCATTTCATTTATATATACCCATTTAACATATAGATGACCCCAATCAAGATCATTTTAGGGTTAAATTTTTTATTTCATTGGTTTTGTTGTTGAAGAAATTATCTTACAAAAATATGAATTTTACTGAAAGTAAATTATGCTTCCTTTTGGTTTTCATTAATTTGTCTTATCTCTCTTTGTCCATTCTTGAAATCATTTTTTAATTTATTATTCTCCATTCCTAAATCAACAACTAAAATTTTTATAACAAATCAACTTGCACACCTTTTCATTTCTAGGCATTTAATCTAGTTAGTCATTTGCATGCATTTCTCATATTGAAAAGACGAAAAAAAATTATGACTTTTAGATATATATTTTCCACATAAAGATCATAAAATAAATTCATTGTATATGAATTTATACCAATAATTCAATTTTTCATGCACATTCATAAGATTTAAAAAATCAACATTCAAACAATTAATTTAATTTTTAATTCATTTGCATTTACATAACATATTGGAAAGTAAAAAAATAGATCTATTTATGTCTATTTATAGTAATCATTTAGTATTTACATTTATAAAATATAAAAATACAAAACACATTTTAATTTAGGTAGTTTATTTATTATTTTTACATCTCCATTAAAAAAATATAAAAAGACTAGTTTACTTTCATTTTTCAACACTTCAATTTCTTGCCAATTCATTAGTCACATGTGAAAAAAAAATAGTCTAGGAAAAACACATCAAAATTTTAAAATAATATACAATTAAAAAAATATTTAGTTATAAAAAAACATAAAACATTTAACAACACAAACATCAAATTTGACCAACTACCCTAACACCATTGGATGATGCTCTCAAAACAAGTGAATCCATACAGGGTAGGAAATTTTCCACTAATTTTAAATCCCATTCTAGTGGAAAATATCCAAATCAACATAGAATTTGAAGCATGGCTATATCTTTTTCATTCCATTCAATGTCAAATTTGATCATTAGACAATTATAATCCTCATACAAATAATAAAGATTATTAAAGGCCCAACTTGCTAGGTAGATTCACTTGTTGGCCTACCATGAAATAAAATTTTTAATATGATTTAGTTTATCTTTTTTAGGTCTAGTGATTTAACCTTGTTGGGTTTTACAAATGTAATTTCTATGTTTGGTTAAAGGGATTAGATGTCTAAATTAGTTAAATAAATTGAAATAATTAGGCATTATTTTTTTATGGAATTAATTCTTTTAAATTTATAAAAATAGTAATAAATAGAAATAAATAAATACTTATCTAAAAAATGATCATCACAGATGATTTAGCTTTTGAAAATTAAGTTTTGGATTATTTTGAGTGTCATCAATAGGATTTTGGAGTCTATTTCCTCACTGGACAATAGCACCCCATATGGACAATAGTTCCATGTTACTATAGTGTCCTCAAGGTGGTATTAGTGTCCCATTTATAGGACTATTCTTATTTTTTGGAAAAACTTGTGCCTATGTTTTTAGATCCTATTCCTACATACATGAAACCTGGATTTCTATGTTATGCTTGAAAAACCTATTTTATTGTGTAAAACCTAATACTCCTTACAATTATGGCATGTGTTAGTTCCCATAATTTCACTTAAGTAATTAGGCCCTTGTCAAGTATTAATTTCCAAGTTCTTAGCCTAAGTTCTGTCTTGAAGTGTTCACTTTAATGCCAAGTTTATGTTGAATCAGTTAGGTGATTTAACTTGGTCTTTACTTAGTGTATTTCCTTTAGGAACTTTTCATTGGCTATTTCCTTATGTTGGTATGTTTTTGGTAAAAATTCCTTAGAGTCTTTCAGAGAAAGTGTTCACACAAATTATTATAAGGGCCATTTCATTTAGGCATTTTATCCACAAAAAAATCTTGAAGGGATATTTTCATTATTTTGGGTCATTTGTTTTGGAATTTTTGTCCATGGAAAAAATTCCAAAGGGTACTTTCCCTTTGGGAATTTTTCCCACATAAAAATCCCAAAATAATTATAAGGACTTATTTATTTTGGCCAAAGTGTCTACAAATAGTCTGAAGGGTCATTTTGCTTTTAATTTTTTTTTTAAGGGTCATTTCCTCTAGCTATTTTTCCCTTACAAAATTCTTGAAGGACATTCCTGAAGGGCCATTTTTATTTTGAAAATCCGAAAGGATCATTTCCTTCAATCATTTTTCCTTTTAAAAATTCCTAAAGGGTACTTTCAAAAGGTTCGAAGGATAAGTATGGAGGGAAAATGACACTTTCAATAAGTTCAAAGGGCACTTTCAAGAGATCTAAATGGCCATTCCAAAAGGTCGAAGGGTAATTTCATAGGGTAGGTACCCTTAACAAAATCTACAAAGGGTATGTTCAAAGGGCTCAAAAGTTACTTTTGGCAAAGTTGTTGTGGGGAAGAAGTCCTATTTCATTCATACATTTTGCTCATGTAAAAAGTCCAAAAGAATTGCATTTCTTTTGGAAAATTACCAAGTTTAATTTCTATAGGGAAATTATTTCAAACAAAATGTCTGAAATAATTGTCCTGATGAAGACAAAAGGAGCTAAGTCCCAATTCTTTTAGAAAATGTTTAAAGGTCCAATTCCTTTGACAAAAGTGCAAAAGACCATTTTATTCAGGGAAATAATTTTAGATAAATTGTCCAAAATAATTGTTTTGATGAAGGCAAAAAGATGAAGGCCAATTTTTTTTTGAACGGTCATTTCCTCTAGCTATTTTTCCCTTACAAAATTCTTGAAGGACATTCCTGAAGGGTCATTTTTATTTTGAAAAAATCCTAAAGGATCATTTCCTTCAAGCATTTTTCCTTTTAAAAATTCTTAAAGGGTACTTTCAAAAGGTTCGAAGGATAAGTATGGGGGGAAAATGACACTTTCAATAAGTTCAAAGGGCACTTTCAAGAGATCTAAAGGGCCATTCCAAAAGGTTGAAGGGCAATTTCATAGGGTAGGTACCCTTAACAAAACTTCCAAAGGGTATGTTCAAAGGGCTCAAAAGGTACTTTTGGAAAAGTTGTTGTGGGGAAGAAGTCCTATTTCATTCATATATTTTTCTCATGTAAAAATTCCAAAAGAATTACATTTCTTTGGGAAAAGTACCAAGTTCAATTTCTACAGGGAAATTATTTTAGACAAAATGTCTGAAATAATTGTCCTGACGAAGACAAAAGGAGCTAAGTCTCAATTCTTTTAGCAAAAGTGTAGAGGTCCAATTCCTTTGACAAAAGTGCAAAAGACCATTTTATTCAGGGAAATAATTTTAGATAAATTGTCCAAAATAATTATTTTGATGAAGGCAAAAAGATGAAGGCCAAATTATTTTAGTCATCTTGTCCATTCAAAAAATCTAAAAGAATTACAATTCCTGTGGAAAAAGTGTGAAGTCAAAATCCTTTAGGTAAATTTTCTTGGACATTTTATCCAAAATAATTCTCCTAAAAGAATGCCCAAAATAATTATTATAGGATAATTGTGTCAAATAAAATCCCAAAGTAGAAGTGTTGAGGATAAAGAGAAGTCAAAGATAGAAGTGCCAAAGCAAATAAGAATGTTGAAGACAAAGATCTCACTGATCAAATTACCATATAACAAAGTCCTTCAATAAATATTTATGGGCTATATGTATGATGGTCTCGTGGATGTGTTTTGACAAGTGTGTAGATGTCAACTTTAGGATATAAGGACTAGCTATTGAGATTCAAATATTTAAAGAAGATCATGTGAACATCAATTTTAGACCCCATAAAGTAGTTATTTATTTTCAAATGGATGTAGATCTAATGGTATGCATTTGTGTATAGCAAGATGATTTGACAATGCATGATCAAAGTTGAATAATCAAAGGAACCCAAGACAATCATAGGCATGACGAGTGTCAATTTTGTGGGGCATGATTTAAAGTTTGATCATGTTCCAAAGATCCAATAGTGCGAGCTAGTAATTGATAGTTTAAAAATAACCAAGATCAAGTGATAATGATCAAAATTTAAATCATGACCCAAATATCTTCTTGGTTCTTGTTAAACTATTAAACTATCAACTATTAGTGTCAATTTTTTGGAAATACTCTTGACCCCTCACTTGCAAAGTTAGAGGGATAAAGTCATTTAAAGAGCTAAACATATTTTGTCCTTATGTCTAACTTATTTGGAAAAAATTTCTTGTTGATCAATTACAAATCATGGAAACTTTTGGATAAGAAACATTTTCTTCATATATGCTAAGGAAAGCCCAAAATTTAAATGTTTTACTCAACCCCTATATTATTGAAGATTATTTCAAATAAAGGTTAGATTCACATTCATTCTATCTTTAGTAGCTTGTATCTATCCTAGAACATTTTCTCATTCTATGTCATAACCCTTCCCTAGTGGAGTGAGTACGTTTGGTTGTGTTCTAGTTAGACTTGTGTCTCTTTGAGTTGATAATCCCCATGGAGATTGAATTATAGAATCTCTCCATATGAGTAAACTACCTCATAGGTCCTCTCACCTTCATTCAGGCAGAGCCAAAAGTAATAAGGAATTGACCATATCATTTTTAGGTGCTTCTTAGTCATTTTCTATGTCTGGTCCATTCTATATGCCAAAACCTCCCCTGATTACAATGACATTCAAGTGACTTTTCCATCTTTGTTTACCAATTTCCTCAAGTGTGCAAGGATGAGTGAAAGAGGTATACAAATAGGAACCAACATTTTTTTAGTGCCATTACCAGGGATAAAGAAGACACTTATGTTGTTGGGGACTCTTATAAAGAGCTAGAGCTATAAGTATTTCAAATTTGAAGGTTATCTATGTGTTATTTTCTATAGTTAAACTCTCTTTTCCATCAAAACTGCATCACTCCACTGGGAATGTGCCAAGAATTCTTAAGGCTTAATAATTTGTTGCAAAGGGATAATAATATTACATGTTGGAAGGTGTATTTTCCATTTTAAACATTATTTTGAAAATTTTAGTGTATTTTATTTCTATCTCATTAAGTTTAGCAAAGTTTATTTTTAGCATGTATCACAATAATTTATTAACTATTATATTCTATAATTCTGATTCTAGTGGCAACTCCATTTTTATCATCTAGTTTCAAGGAAGATTAGTGCTTATTTTAAATATATTTATTAAGTTTTAGCTTTGAGTATTCTTTATATTGCTTTAAAATCTATAAATATTGAAATAATCCATCAAAGGTGACTCATCAAAACCTTGTCTCACCACTATGTTTGCATCAAAGATGAAGGAAACAAGTTTGGAGGCTAAAATGGAAGTGCTTGATCAATCGAATGCCAAGGTAAATGTTAAGAATTTTGATTTTGAGATTGATTGGTGTCATAAGTGCTTCATTCCTCACCCTCCATGTGATACTATTGAACAAGTTGATGAAGATTTAAATGAACTTGAGTATGCATCATTCAATTATTAGTTTTTCTATGTTTGATTGTCAAGGATCCCAAGGTAAGTTTTCTACTTCCATGGAAATGATGTTTTCTACTATTGAAGAATAGTTTTGGAGTACAGTCAAGAGGGTCCTAACATATGAATTTTATTATGATGATAGCATGACATAAGCAAACAAGTTACTCAATCATGATGTAATTGAAGATCTAAAGTGTAGTCTAATAGAAGTGCTAGACATAGATGTAGAATTGGGTGACTCTATTATGAATATAGACATTGTGAGAAACAAGTTTATTTGATATTGGGTTTGATAATGAGGGTGTTATTTTGGTAATGTCATTTAGTGAATATGGGGTTGTCTTTTATACCCCTAAAGATGAATTCTTCTAGTTTTCTTTTAAGCAGTACTTTGAGTATACAAATGACATTATTGATCTTGATGCACTCTTACTTGGTACTCACATCACTACATCTTAGAAGCATGATTATTTACAATTTATAAAGGATTACCAAATATTTTTAGCTTGGTATTATCCTGATTTAAGACCATTTAAAGAGGATTTGATTCAATGTGTCATCCTATTACAGCCTAGTAGTAGTAGCTTTAGGTAAGTGAAAAGATTATTTTACTTCATCTTGACCACCAAACTACTAGAAAAGTTAAAGAGATTAAGGGATGGTAGAATTATGGAACCACCAGTAAATGGAAAATATCTAAATCATTTCCTTGAATGAGCATGTAACTATGTACCATATTGTATAGTGTTTTATTTCTTTGTCTTTCTATAGTTTTGTTGCCCCTCTATTTTGGACCTTGCTTGTATAGTTTCCCATTATGTTATATTGTGTCTTCATTTATAGATCCTCCTGATCTACATTTGTTAAGTCTACCATGTTGTTTAGAGCCTTCATGAATGTTTGTTGAAAATTGCTAAGTCTTGACTCCATAGCCCAATGGATTGGTACCTAGTCTTGTGTTCTATAGTTATTTGCACACCCACAGGGGGTATGTATCCCTGAGTGAGAGTCAGTGTTAGTTCCAAAAATGGTACTAAGTCAATTAGGCCCTTGTCAAGTATCAATGTACAAGTCATTATCCCAAGTTCTATCTTCAATTTTTCACTTTAATGTCAAGCTCATGTTGAATCGACTAAGTGATTTAACTTGGTCTTTACTTAGTGTATTTACTTTAGGCATTTTGCATCAAGTATTTCCTTATGTTAATTTGGTATATTTTTGGTACAAACTCCTTAGAGTCTTTCAAAGAAAGTGTTAGTTAAAAATTCATAAAGGGCCATTTCCTTTAGGTATTTTATCCACACAAAAATCCTAAAGGGTTATTTCCATTATTTTAGGTCATTTATTTCAGACTTTTTATCCATAGAAAAAAGTTTGAAGGGCACTTTCCCTTTGAGTATTTTTCCCATACAAAAAGCTTGATAGAATTGTAAGGACTTATTTATTTAAGCTAAAGTGTCTATAAATAGTTTGAAGGGTCATTTCCTATGGGCATTTTTCCCTTGAAAAATTATTGAAGGACACTCTCAAAGGGTCATTTTGCCTTTGTAAAATTCCTAAAGGATAAATTACTTCAAGAGCTAACACAAGTGGTTAGGTTGGTCTAAATAATAATCAACACATTGGTCTGACATTTTTAAACAAACAAATATCTACCAATTCTACCCATAACCAAATGCAATCTATTGTCCCTACATTTATAAATTTAATATTTTTTGTATTTAAAATAATTATACAAGAAGTATTTTGCCCTTGTAAAATTCCTGAAGGGCACTTTCAAAAGTTTTGAAGGTTAAGTCTTGAGGGAAAAGGACACTTTCAATAATCCTAAAGGGTACTTTCAAGAGATCTAAAGGGCCATTCCAAAAGGCTGAAGGGAAATTTCATAAGGTAGGCACACTTAACACAACTTCCAAAGGGCATGTTTAAAAGGTATAAAAGGTACTTTTAGCAAAGTTGTTCTCGAACAGAAGTCTTATTTACTTTGAACATTTTGCTAGTGTAAGAAGTTTGAAAGAATTACATTTCTTTAATAAAAGTACCAAGTTTAATTTTTGTGGGGAAATTTTAAAGGACAAAATGTCTAAATAAATTATCCTAATGAAGACAAAAGGATATAAGTCTTAATTCTTTTAGTAAAATTGTAGAGGTTAAATTCCTTCATCAAAAGTACAAAAGACCATTTTATTTAGGGAAATTATTTAGGAAAAAATATCCAAAATAATTGTTTTGATGAAGGTGAAAATTTGAAGGCCAATTTTTTTCAAGCATCTTGCCTATGAAAAAAATTAGGAATAATTGCAATTCTTATGGGAAAAGTGTGAAGTGAAAATCCTTCAAGGAAATTATATCAAAAAAAATTTACAAAATAATTGTCCTAAAAAAATACCCAAAATAATTACTATAGGATAATTGTGCCAAATAAAATCCCAAAGTAGAAGTGTCAAGGATAAAGAGAAGTCAAATACAAAAGTGCTAAAGAAAACATCAATGCTAAAGACCAAGAGCCTGCTAATTAAATTGACATAGAACAAAGACCTCAAAGAAATATTTTTGAGTTATAGGTATGATGGTATCATGGATGTATTTTGAAAGGCATGTGGATATTAAATTTAGGCTATAGGGACTAGCCATTAGGATTTAAATGTTTAAATATGGTCACTTGAGTGTCAATTTTAGACCCCATGAAGTAGTTATTTGTTTTCAAATGGAAGTAGATCCAACTTCACATGTTTGGGTGGAGCAAGATGATCTAATAATGTGAAAGCAAAGTTAAATAGTCAAAATAACCTAAGAAAAGCACAAGCATAACAAATTTCAAGCTCATGGGGAATGATTTAAAGTTTAAGCACATTCCAAAGATCCAATGGTGTGAGCTAGCAGTTGATAGTCAATAGGACTAGGGATCAAGTTAGATACTTGCACATGGCATGAGGGTGCTTAAAGTAATAGAGACTATCTACAAGGTACATAAGAAATTTGTAGGGCTACCAAGTGGAATATCCTTGGGGCCAAGTAAAAGGTAGTATCCAATAACCCTCCACCCTTTAGATCATGATTTGATGAATTACATTTATTCACCCCAGCTATAGCTGACTATGCATAAACAAGGTTGAAAATTTAGGGATACTATGATAAAATTAAAAAATGATAATTGTCATAGTTGCATGCTATAAATTTAGAAATTAAACATCTCACACATGATCTATATCTCACATTTTATTTGGTAAGGATAATATAATGATGTGAGTTGAGGTATACTTTTCAAAGGGGTCAAATTGCATGAAGAAGTGATAATTGTCTAGATTAGATCCAATCAATCAAGTTAGTCACTCTTAAGATCCAAAAATGCCTAATTGGATCTGATATGGAATGCCAAATGTCATCATATGGTGATATTTGGTTTAAAATATGAAATTAATTATTATTTCATAGATGTGGCAATGATTCAAAACACAAAAGAATGTCTAACTACCATTCCATAGCATATCTTCTTAATGGTCATGGATCTTTCCTATTTTCATCATAGTTGGAGCTTTCCAATTCTAATCATCATAAGGTAATGGGCTTTCCCTAGTGTATATGAAGAAGATATTTCCTATCCATAAGTTTCCATGATTTGAAATTGATCAACAAGAGAACATTTTCAAATAAGTTACACATAAAGAAAAAATCTTTTTGGCTCTTCAAATGACTTTCTCCCTTTAGCTGTGAAAGTGAGTGGTCAAGAACATTTCCAAGTAGTTCCATATGATGAAAAATAGTTTATTGGGCCTCCAATATGAATTTCATCATCATTATCATGAATTCACTAACATCTTCAATCATAAGATCAAAGGTTTGTTGTAAATCTTCATCATTCCTTGCAAAGGTAGTTGGAACAATGATTCTTTTATTATAAGTGGATGGGGATATCAGGCATGGAAAAGGGGATATTCTAGTTAGAAGTATCTTGGTAGACTTGAAGGATTATTCTACAAATTTTCAAGTTGTGACCCATAGTTTTAGATTTAGAAATGTATAAATAGAAGGCTTGTCTTCTATTCAAGAGGTTGGCTGACCATTATGTTGGTCCATGTCTTCCTTAGTATAGGCTCTTCCACATTTTAGGATCACTATTATGTGAATTTTGTCTTTCTTTCTAATGTGTTTGTATTTTTATAACCATTATCAAGCTCTAGGATCATGTTTATATGACTCCCCTATCTAGCATAGAGAAAATCCACCATGCTTGTCCCTATGGTAGCATTTTGAAATGTTGATGTATGTAATATTTTATTTTACATTTAATGAAAATTCATGTGGTTCTCTACTAATTTATATTTATGAATTGCATTAATATGTTTTACATATATTATTGATAAGACATCTCATTTTGTACTCATTACTAGTTGTCATCTTTAGGCTTAGAGCTAGGTTATAAATCCATTTCTATGTTATATTTGGAAACATGTTAATAAATAACTTGTTATGGAACACCCTAGGTTCATGGATTCAATGGGAAAAGGTAAATCACTCATATTAGTTCCATTATCTTACATTTAAGTTTTATACAACTTTACATTAGATGATGTCATGAATGTTTTAAAATAATCCTTATTGATTAAATATTTCCATCACACCACCCTCCCCTTTTATAACTATCAACCTATCCTACCCTAAAAAATAACATGAAATTTACATATCTAAAGTGTTACTTTCCTACATATGCATAAACATTATATATTTAACATGTGTCTACATTTTGTGCTTTGAATCCTAGCATTGCAATATTTTACTTAGCCCCTATGTTGTTAAATATTCTTTCAAATAAAGGTTGAAATCACATTCATATCTATCTTCAATAGATTTTATCTAGCCTAGAAAATTTTCTCATTCCATGTGATAACCCTTACCAAGTGGAGTGAGTAATTTTGGCTATGTTCTAGTCATACTTGTGTCTCTTTGAGATGATAATCCCCATGGAGATTGAATTTAATAATCTCTCCATGTGAGCAAGATAACTCATAGGTATTCTCACCTTGGTTCAGGTAGAGCCAAAAGTAGAAAGGAGCTGACCATACCCTTTGTAGTGCCTCTTAGTCATTTTCTATATCTGGTTCATTCTAGATTCCAAAGCCTCCCTTGATTACAATAACATTCTAACAGGTTTTCCATATTTGTTTGCCATTTTCCTCAAGTGTGTATGACTGAGTGCAAGAGGTGTAAAAATAGGAACCAATAACATGATAAATAATTAGGTGTTCATTAGCAAGAAAGGTTGGAAATCATTAAAACCTTTTTATGAAGAGAGTTACCTACATACTAATACTTTAAAGAGGGATCAAGCCTAATGTAGTTCTCCCACCTAGTGTTTGATGCAAGTGCAAATGAATGCTAGAATGAGAGTGGACTTAGATGCCTTGAATGTGCTTGAGCTTTGAAATATTTAAAAACTGGGCTTAGGGATGTTATAGATGGTAGTCTAAAAAATTAAGGTAGAATATGGATCAAATACCTTAATTTTTCTCAACTTATCTTTGGTTTTAAATGTGCTTTTGCATATCTTTTTTCATCTAGTGAATACATGTCAATTAGACTTGTATTTATAGAGTTCTATAGCTTGTGTGGATAATAAATTGTACTTAGGCTAACCTTAGGAGGGTAAAAAATTTGAAAAAATATCCATTGGAAAGACTTAGGGCTAAGGATAGTAACACCTAACTAGGGACACTAGCACCATGTGCTTGTAGTGTCCCAAATGTGGTGCTAATGTCCACTTCATAGACTAATGAACAAGTTGGGCTGGGATGTAGGAAGATAGTTTTGGGATTGTGTTTTGATTAACTGTAGGTGAATGTGGTCTACTTAATGACTACAAAATTGTGTATAAGGCTCTAGAATAGTCTAGGGATAAGCTAGTAATAGGGTAACTCAAGTAACACTCTTAACATATAATTACCTATTTTATATGATTACATCCCCCCCCCCCATTTATGCTAGAAATGCAACAAAGTGAACTAAATAGTATAAAGCAAAAATAAGTGTACCTAGACTTAATTTGGAAGTAAATCCTACTTGTCTAAGTCTGAGTATATGAATCTGGGTCTACACATGTGAAACATGATCCAAAGTAATGTCCTATAATAAAACATGAAAAAATTACCCCTTGAAATATTATTAAAAGAAAAAGACTATGCTAAAATAAAGTAACTAAGTAAAGTTGAGTAAAAAGAGAGAGGAAATGAATGAATACACCTCATTGTATGAACCAATGCATGAACTTGGTGAAAAATTATGTGTACATAGTGATCATATCATAAAATACCTTGGAAAAAGATAATGGCTTGCTCAATCCTCATATGGGTGTCTCAAGAACTCAATCTAGTCTTGACTCCATCATTACCCACCCCTGCTTAGTGGATCTTGATCTGTGAATAACTTGGATAATACTATACGTGTGTCTAACTCTCTCATATGGGTGGATCAAGAACTCAAGTAGGCCATGAATCCATCATTTCTCACCCATGTGAAGTACAAGCATATATAAAATAACTACACAAACTACTAAAATTATCTAACTAAGTAAATCCAATTGTGTATTTCATTTGGGTGGCCACTCGGGTATATTAGGTAGCTCTAGGCCAGTAGGGAATGCCAACCACTGCATATGGAGTAAAGCATGAATTTGGTGATAACCTAGAATGTGATAGGAATTATATATATCATATATAATGACATGGAGTTTGAAATTCAATTTAATCAACATGTGTGTAGATGAATATATGGAAACTATGTGCCATGCCAATGCCCCCAATTTGTTATCTGAGTATACTAAATCTGAATTGATTATGTAATAACTAAATCTATGTAATTAAAATAAATGTAAGAGTGATCATGCCATGCATGATTCCCCTAAATCTAAGTAATTTTTATGAATCTAATCTAAAATGAGTGCAGTCAAGTAAAATCTAAACATAATTATCAAACATGTGAATTTATCTATGGAAATTTGTGATGTACCTAGTGTATTAGTCTAAATGATTTAGACTATCCTAAAGCTAGGACAACTAGATAGTAGTACCCTATAGTGGATAATAGTGCCCTATGGTGATAATGTCCCAATTTTAGTGCTAATGTCTACTTGGTCTGATTTATGAGTCATCTAAATTGACTTTTCTATGTTTATCCTAAGTCTAATTTCTAAAACTTAGCCTGTGTTTTAAAATTTATATTTGAATAATAAGGTAGGAGCCTAATATTTGTGACAAACCCATATGAATGCCCTTTATTTTGAGGGTAGTTATGAAATAAATTCCCTATAAATAAATATTTCTCAAAAATGATTAGTCAGATCATGCACCTAATATTCCAATATAATGTATAAACATAACAAAATCTGAGCATAAGTAGATAATGTAATATGTATGTTGTAATTTAGAATTGCAAAAGTGTATCAAGATAGATGTAATTAATGTGTATATCAGAAATATATAAGTATCTACATAGGAGGATGGGGCATGATGTCCATCAAGGCTCCAAGTAGGAAGGGTAGATGCATGAGTTACCTCATGGCATAAGAAACTTGTGTGTGTGTGTGTGTGTGTGTGTGTGTGTGTGTGTGTGTGTGTGTGTGTGTGTGTGTGTGTGTGTGTGTGTGTGTGTGTGTGTGTGTGTGTGTGTGTGTGTGTGTGTGTGTGTGTGTGTGTGTGTGTGTGTGTGTGTGTGTGTGTGTGTGTGTGTGTGTGCACGCGCGCGCGCGCGCGCGTGTGTGTGTAATGCGCAAATACAAGTGTCATGGTGTATAAACATACAAGGAATCATACATATAAGCACATGAGGAATGAAAAAGATAGGCCAAGGGGCCATAATATAAGGGACATGGACACATGGTATTAAATATAAGAATGAATATATACAAGGACATATTAAAATTTCCACATATGCAAGCAACAAGAAATTGGGCTTAGGTCCACATAGAAGGACATGTTCAAATATCCACATATAGAAGCAAAAAAAATCACACATAAAAGACATGATCACATGTATTAGTCATACAAATTGATAAGTGGTGTAGACCTAAATAATAATGGCATATTCAAATTCCCTCAAAGATGGAATAAGCATAAGAACACAATCAATTATAATCTAGGAAAACTAGAAATGAAAGCATGCATAACTATGTAGTATAGATATATGTAGATGCTAGGATGCATATATACTGAGTCTAACTAGTGATAGTCTATAAGAAATTTGAGCAATGAGGATTAATGATAAATATAAATTAATGCATAAACTAGAATGTATACAATGTAAGGATGAAACTTGGTAATAGAAACTATGTATAATATTCCCTTGAGTGGTTAGATATATCAAATGTATAAACCTATATCTATGTATATGACCCCAGTAGGTAGATTATAGTAGGTCGAGATTAGTGTATTGGATCTAAGACCTATCTATAATCTCTAAGCACTCAATAAGAACAAGTGAAGCATATATGTATGATGAAACCAACTATACTAAGATAGCTAGCAATATGAAATATCTAGCAAGTAGTAGAAATGTAAACATAGAAATGCATATGATCTATAAATTTTGTGTTTTTTAAATATTTGAATGTATTTGTATTTTGACATGTTATATTGTTTTTGTGTTTTTTTAGTATAATATATGTACAAGAAAGTGAAAATAAATTATGTACAAGGATCAAGGGAGTATAAGAGGAAGTATGTACAAGGGTAAGAACCATGATAACCAATGAGTATTATGAGAGACTCACTATCACCATGACCTATGTTGAATAGGGTAACTATGATCATATGTGTAGTGTGAGAAGGCAACTATGATCCCATGATTTGTTGTGATATATAATCAAATTTTTAAGGTACATCTGTAGTGATTCTATGATGTTATGGTGATTAATGTGATGCCCCATGAACTATAAGGGTATTAGGGACCCATTTTTTAGAAGCAGAAGTTATAGCTGATGCAAGTGCCTTGTGATGAGAACTTAGAACCTAGTATAACTTTTATTTACATAAATTATGTAGAGGAAGATCTTACAAAATCTATAACATATAGCTGATGCAGGGGTCTCTCTAGTAATGGTCTCCTTGGGAGAGTATGTATACATGTATATATTGTAGTAGTAGACCTGGTCTACTCTAATGACTCTAATGAGCACTATCATGTATGCATAGGAGTTATACTTTATGTTGTAATTGATAATCATGTAATATTTAGTAGTGGTACCTAAATTGTAACTAGTGCCTATGTTGGAACTACCTATGGGATGGGAAGAGGATATTCATATGGGAAACCCTTAGTATTAACCACTTGATTATCTTGTATATACTTTAAGCATTAGTGTAATATATATGGGATGGATTGGATATATTGTAACCATGGTTGATTTAATAATATATTGAATACGCCTACACTCAGTACTATTAAGAACTAAGTGGCTATGTGTGCTAGTCCAACCTATAATGGAAGCACAATCTCCCCAATGGAGCTCTAAACATGGCCAATAAAACCACTAATAAATGTATCTATAAGGAATATATCCAACTTTGTTTATCCCAATTTCTATAAGAGTGTCATGGTGCACATGTTTATGCTTAACCCATTTCCAATGATAATACCATGAATAAGATGGTGGTCTATGTGTGCTCGTATGAAGAAAACATGTAAATATATGTCATCATCCATAATATCCTACTCTAAAAATGTGATAATTAGTATAAGTGGCACTATAGTGTGATACATGCCAATAATTTTATGCAATGGATGTGTCTCCTATGTAACTATGTGATAGGAATTTGGTGGTGGATACACCTAGTATGTATATTAAACACTTGATGTGCCCTTGCCTCATTAGTTGTATGCTTTGAGAAAGGATCTAAACATATTTATAGTGACTTAGAATCTATCTATTGTTGTTTTAGTGCCTATATGGCTATGCCCACATCAATAATGTTAGCCTCAATGAGATATTGTATCTTGTGCTTTAAGCTAATGCATATGTTTATTGTGTGGCCTGGTGCCCTGTGATACTCACATAATGCATTTGAATCATAACTATTTGGAAGAGGCCATGTCATATAAACCTATTTCATGGGAGGGACACATATGAAATTGAATTTGATTATTTTTATAACTTATCTTGGTGACTCTAGAAGATTAGTGAAGACTCTATCCTAAGGAATAGATAAAACCAATTTGGGAGATGGCTTAGAAGCTATGTTGACTATGGCCTTTTGATCACTTTTGTTTTTTTAGCCCTTACCTTGTATGGAGGTTTGTGTTTACTATTAATAGTTTATCCTAATCCATTTGTGTACTTGATTTTTCCCATTTCTAAGATCTTAACCTCTATTTCCTTAACTATGTGGTACTTATCCATAAATATAAGAAACTTCTTGAATAAGATAACTTTATGTAGTGTTACTAATATACTATATTTAAATATATATTTAAGCTCTCTATTTGTCATGGGGATAGTTAATTTTGATAATATTATTTTTTATCAAAATACATCATCAATGATAAACTCATTGACTTTTTATTTCACTATGCCACTTATGCATATGATATCTTTTCACTGATGTTGATAGATAAGTGTGATAGGAACATGTTTGATAAAATATTGAATGACATGATATAATGATTTAGAAAATCATATAACCACTATAAATTATAATCCTTGAGACTGCATGGAAATAGTTTCATAAGAAGCTAATTGTTAGACACATAGTCTAAGCATGATGTGTGAAAAGCTCTAAGGTGATGCTCTAGGTCACCCTTTCCATCAAATAATGTGAGCTTGGGTGCCATGAAAATATATGGAAAATGAGTTGCCTATATATGATGTGTAAAAGGTGTATGCAAGTTAACTTTATAGTCCAAGGCATATGATGGCCTAGTTACTCCCTTATTGAGATGTATCACCTTAGACTATAGAGTAATAACCTCATGCATAAGGGATTATAAATATGGAGTAGAGGAACTAGACAAAGTGGTGTATCTATCACTGATGGTTGAATATCAATATTGGCTTGTGAAATCTAAGTTGGTTGAGTTTTCCCCATTAGAGGTGTAATAACATTATTGACAAGAGGGGTTAAAGATTGACCATTATTTATCTTATTATTGATTTATAATATGGACTATAAAATCTATGCATGATCAAGGGGATGTTCAAAAATTCAATTTTTGGATCCTTTTAATACCTCATCTTTGTTCATAATTATGTCATTATCATTAAGTGGTGGTAATGTGTCTTGATTCTTAATATGTACTTCATCTTACTCTTTTTTGTACTGTTCATCTTTGGATGCATTGTCATTGAGTTCTTCATAATCAAGGTGTAAAAGATTCATGGATGGAGTTTTAATAGGTTCCTTATCCTTATTATAGGTTTTGGATAGTATGAATTTTAATGTGTTCTATAGGATTACCACCTAGTCTAGCACTTCTTCTTAATGGAAGAGATAAATTTTTTAGATGGCATATATAAAATCAATTGAAATAGTGCTAGTAAAATAGAATATATGAATTATAAAAAGTGAATAGTAGTGAATGACAATAAGAGAAAAAATGATACAAACCTTAAGATCATCTAGGGTCAGAGTTTTTGGAATTTAGGGTTTCTTTGCACTAGTTTAAATTATATGTAAAATAAATTGAATCCCTAATGTGAAATTTATTTAAGTTAAATAGGTTGTCTCTAAAAAAATAGAAAATTAAAAGTATGAAACCCTAAATTATTTCACAATAAACTAGATTAATTCAAGCTATGGTTTTGTGTAATATTCAAAGTAAGATAGGTTCACTATATGATTTAACCTTTTTAGGTTTTACAAGTGTAATTCTTATGTTTGGTTAAAGGGTTGAGATGTCTACACTAGTTAAATAAGTTTTAATAATTAGGAAATGATTTTTTATGGAATTTGAATTCCTTTTAATGTATAAAAATATTCATAAATAGGCATAAATAAATACTTGTCTAGAAAATGACCATCATGGATGATATGGGTTCTAAAAATTAGGTTATAGACAAATTTGAGTGTCATCAATAGGATTATGAAGTCTATTTACTCACTAGATAGTAACATCCCATATAGACACTAGCACCATGTTGATGTAGTGCCTTCCAAGTGGTGATAGTGTCCCTTTTATGGGATTATTCCTATTTTTTGGTAGCACTTATGCCTATGTTTTTAGGTCCTATTTTTATGTGCACAAAATTTAGAACTCTATGTTGTGCTTGGAAAACCTATTTTAATTAAAAAACCCTAATTATCCTTGAAAGTATTGCATGAAAAATAATTGTGTTTATTAATAATATACATTGGACATCCTCAACACCCTGCTATGAAGACATTTTCCTACATATTGATACTCTAAAGAGGGATCCATCCTGATGTAATTCTCCCACCTAGTGCTTGATGCAAGTACGTGTGAATGCTATATTGAGAGCAGAATTGGATGCCTTAAAAGTCATTTAGCTTTAAAATATTTGAAAACTTAGCTTAGGGTTGTTATAGATGGTAGTATGTAGAAGAAGGAAGAATAGGAATAAATACCTTAACTTTGCTCAAGTTTTCTTTGGTTTTGAATGTAATTCTATATCTCCTTTTCCATCTAGTGAATATAGGTTAATTATATTTATATTTATAGAGTTATGTAGCTTTTGTGGATAATAAAATGTGCTTAAGTTAACCTTGAGAGGGTCACACATTTGAAAAAGTATCTATTGGGAAGTACTAGGGCTAAGGATAGTAACATCCAATTAAGGACACTAGCACCATGTGGCTATAGTGTCCCAAATGTGGTGATAATGTACACTTAGTAGAATATTGAGAAAGCTAGGTTGGGATATTCGAAGATAGTTATAGGACTATATTTTGACTAATTTTAGGTGACTTTGGTCTTCTCAATGACTATAAAAGTGTGTCTAAGGCTTTAGGATAGGTTTAGAGTTAAGTTATGAATAGGGTAACTCAAGTGACACTCTTAACATCCAATTACCACTTTTATGTGATTACATCTAGCATAATCTAATTTCATTTTTTTGTGAATGAAATTTCTTGGATAAAAATAACTTGATGGAGCTAATCAGATACGAAGAGTATTTAATCAGATTTTAACCCATTTAGATAAATTGACATTGACCTTGAATGATGATATTTAATTATATTGAAATTAGGCTATTCTTTAGATCCCACTCCATAATTAACCACCCTTAACAATTTTTTTAAGGTGGCCAAACTTATTAGAATATACATAGTAAATTAAACCAACCATTTAGTCCTGCTCCAAAAAATAAAAAATAATAATGAAAGTACAAGATCATCTAAATATATGATCTTAACGACGTCAAAATAATTAGTCAAATAAATATTTGAACCAACATATCATTCTTTTTTGGTCATCTTAGCCTAACTTTAGTAGGTTTAGTGCACAAGGTTATCATGTTGTTTTTCATGTGTATATTAAGGTGAAGGGATTATATACAAATGAGCTTAGAGTAGTTGAAAGCATTCAAAGTGTAATGGGTTATCAAAGGCATAATCAATGATGGAATTTATTTGGAAGACCTATTACACACAAAAAAATTTAAGTACATAGTAGTGCATTAAATGACCTTGTCCCTTAAGTAAATGATACATTTGGATGTTTGTATTTAATTGGTCCAATATATATCAAGAAGATGTTTTAAGAAGAAAATGGTTAAGATCATAGGAAACAATAATTCTAAGGGTGATATATCCTCAAATGTTCCAAATAAATCAAATACATAATAAATATAATCACATATCACTAGTATTCATCCTCATCCATCCTAATTAACTCCAAAAATAGGAGAGGATTATAAAGAGGACACTAATCATCGAAACATGATAAAAAAATTTATAGGTGATTCGTCATTAATAATTAAATTATTAGTTAGATGGTTTATTTTTTACCATTCTCAACTTGATTAAGATTTTTATTGCCATATTTTAGAGGCATTCATCTTGATAGACAATATATCTCCAAAATTCACAGCATTACATTAATGGCTTACCCATATTACCAATGTTTCAATCCATATGCCTCCATAAATTTTAATCCATTTGTAAAGAAACCCATACCCTGTAAATGAACTCATTCAGACTCCAATGTCCAAAGTATAAGTTTTATTGAAGATGCTTCATTTTCTTGGATTCATCAGTTATTGAATAAAAATAAAACCATGGTGAATGATGTCACTCTAGATATCAATGAAATGACAAGTCTTCTACAAACTCCACCCATATAGAATTTGAATATTTATTTAATATTTTTATTATATATTTGAGGCATAGTTTTAATTTATTATCATCTACATAGCATCTTAAAAAGTAGAAAAAATCTTATTTTTATTTATTTATATTAATAATTTGATTAAATATTTACATTTATTAAATCTTAAAATATAAAACATATTTTAATTTAGGTAGTTTAAATTTTTATTTTTACATCTCTATTCAAAAAATAAAAAAAATACTAGTTTAGTTTCATTTTTCAGCAGTTTAATTTCTTACAAATTCATTATTCACATGTGAAAATAATTAGTTTGGGAAAAACACATAAAAATTTAAACATAATATATAATTATAAAAAAAATTAGTTAGAAAAAAATAGAAAACATTTAACAATATAAACACCAAGTTTTACCAATTTCCCTAACACCCTTGGATGATGCTCTCAAAACAAGTGAATATATATAGGATAAGACATTTTACACTATTTAAAAATCCAATTATAGTGTAAAATTTTCAAATCAATATATAATTTGATTTGAAGCTAGATATTTTTCATTCCATGCATTATTAAATATGATCATTAGCCAATTACAATCCCTAGATGAACAATAAAGTTTATCAAATATCCAAC
The DNA here is from genome assembly GCA_037957365.1 of Torreya grandis. NCBI lineage: Eukaryota > Viridiplantae > Streptophyta > Pinopsida > Cupressales > Taxaceae > Torreya > Torreya grandis. The sequence goes on along the minus strand of JARHVA010004701.1, from coordinate 68,542 downwards.
TTACTAGGTAGATTCACTTGCTAGCCTATCATGAAAGAAACCTCATAATATGATTTATTCTATAATATATAGGTGTATAATTATCCAATTTCATCTTATTTTTTGATGAATTATTTTATCCAAGAATAACCTGATAGAGCTAATCAGATATTGAGAATTATTCAATTAGATGTTAACCCATTTAGAGAGAGTGACATTGACCATGAGTTATTATATTTAATTTTCTTGGAATCATATTATTATTTAAATCAAATCAATCCATAATTAACCACCCTTAACCAAAATTTTAAGGTATCCATATTATACTAGTGTTACATTGTAAAGTGAACCGACCAGTTTATCCTGATCCAGAAACTAAATAATTAGTCAAATAAATATCTCAGCCAATATATCATTCCTCTTGGATTATCTTATCCTAAATTGGTAGGTTTATTTCACAAGGTTATCATGTTTATAGTAAGGTAGAGGGATTATATACAAATGAGGTTAGACTATTTGAAAGTATTCAATGTCGAATGTGTTATCAAAGGCATAATTGATGATGGAAGTGATTTAGAAGACCTATTATACACAAAAAATTCAAGTTCATATTAGTTCCTCAAATTAAATATTCCTATAAATATATGACATATTTGGAGGCTCATACTTAATTGGTCCTATATAGGTCAAAAAGATGTTTTAAGAAGAAAGTGGCTAAGTTCATAAGAAAAAAGTAATTCTAAGGGTGATAGATCCTCAAATATTCCAAATAAATCAACTAGATAATAAATATGGTCACATAAAACTAGTAATCATCCTCATCCATCCCTATAAAAAACAAAAATACAAGGTGAGGGTGATGTAGAGGACCTTAATCAAAGAAACATGCTTGAAAAGAGTTTTATAGGTCATTCCTTGATTAAAATTAAATTATTTATTAGATAGTTTATTTTTCACCCTTATAAAATGAATGAATCTCTTTTTCCCCATATTTTATAGTAATTTATCTTGATAGACAATATAAATCCAAAATTCCTAGCTCTACATCAAGGGCTTACCCACATACCCCATTTTTTACTCCATATTCCTTCATCATCTTTAATACACTTGAAAAGATACCCAATCACCTTACAAGAACTAACTTAGAATTTAATGTCCAAATTATAATTTTAGTTTAATATGTTTCATTTTATTAAATTCATGAATTGTTAAGTAAAAATAAAACCATGGTGAAGGATGTCACACTAAATATCAATGAAATGATGAGTATTCTATAGAATCCATCCCCAAATAAGGTGAAGATTACTTTTAAAAAAATATATATCTTTTGGGTCATAGTTTTTATAAATAACATAGCTACTCAATGATAATAATGAAGAGGGCATGACATTAGAGGATTAAAACTTGAAGAGAATCTCCATGGGAGACCCAACTCATGAGAATGATGTCCAAAAATTCAAAGATTCCAATTTAATGTTGCTTAAGAAGATGGAGGAAAAAAATCACTAAAAATAAAATTTAATAATAGGTTCACACACTTTATACCTATACCAAATACTTCTTGTCCCTGCATGCCACTCCATTATTGTCTCTTCTTGATTATATCCCCATTTAAGGCATCATAAAAAAACCCATGAGTCCTATTAACAAATTAAATTTTCATGGTAAGATTATGGAAATGTGGGTGGATAAACTACAAATGGATGGACTAAAATATATCAATGAGGTTTGGAAGGTCCTTGATCTAATGATGATTTAGCAATCCAAAATCCTTAAAGAGATCAATACTGTTAAAAAATAGATAACATGTAGAGTATATATACCTAAAATTAGACACTTCATGTCAATTTTATTATTCTCATGAATCTACACTAACATCATCTCTAAATCCCAAATCACTCTTCTATCCACACTAACATCCTTAACCTAACCATTATTCATCATCCCCTAGCCAATTAATCCATTCTTTCACAACCATATCTAATACCATAAAATTAACCTCCAATCCCATTAGTTAATTAATTAACTAATAATTTCATAATAATAAATTACATGGATTTTGAATATCCATAGTTTATAAAAATCCAAAAAACAAATCCTCACATTACTAAATATCCTCCAAATATATTTTTAACCACATACTAACCAATAAAAAACTAATTTTAAATACATTTCTCCACATTTCCATGAAAAAAAACCCTTATTTCAAAGAAACTAAACTCCATGCTTCATAAATTAGAATATTTAACACATCATAACCCCTATATTTAATCCTCAATCTCCCTCATTTAATGAAGAGGACTCATTCTCTACCACTAATATTTTATCAAGTTCAGTGGTTCACAATAATCATGAAATCCCATAAATTGAGAGTTACCCATCTCATTTCAACAAGTCTAATTTACCTAATAGAGTTCTACCAAATTAGCATAAAAATGTTTCTATACAAAAAAGTGTTTATATTTTATCAATAAAAAATTTAAAACACATCATTTATCTGATCAAAATTTCCATTTTGAAAGGGGAGGTGCTTTCAGATTATATATGCACTTCAACAAATATTTTCAACTACATCACATCTGAGCACATCATATCAACAAAAGAGTAAGTGAAGATATATCTATTATTTATTTGTTTTGATTTCATTTCCTCTTAGTCAACATGAGGACACTTGGATTAATTAGGTAGTATTTAAATTCATTTTGGTTTATATTAAAAATAATCATATTTTTTCTTGATATTACATTTGGCATGATATATGGGATTATAACCCACAAATGAAAATAAAAAAATTGAAAATCATGACTATCTTGGAGAAGATTTTTCTCCTCATATAGTTGTCTGATTCAAATAGTTATTTCATGACTAAAATGAAGAATTTGAGAGATTTATAAAAAATTGTCATAATAGATACTATAACTAGTATACCTAGAGATATCATGCTATAGAATTAACCATATGAACCTAATTTTTGATGTTTTTTTATGCGTGACATGTAGAAAAAATGAAAACACTTGTCAAAGGTAATAATATTAGAATACTAGCTTATTTCCTTCAGGTTTACACTTTCCAAAAACATCAAATCAAAAAAAAACATACACATTTGGTTTAGTGATTAAAAATAATTCACATTTTGATTTGGTGCACTAATAAATAATTTTTACTTGATTTGATTGTTTATTTATTTGTGTTTGAAATAATAAAAATGTGCATGGCTTCCTCTTACACCTATTAGGTGATTCCTAAGGATCAGAAATGTTTTGATTATATTTTTTTATCTCCACATCCTAAAAAATAGTTATGTATGCTCTTCTCTCATGCCTTTTAAGCAACCATAAAATATAGCCAAGTTTCCTTTTTGTAAGAGCATGGGTTTTATTTTTTTCCATATTTATTTATTATGGTATTTATTACCTCACTTGGATTATTCCTACTTTCATATATAATATTACTTATGTGTACTTGGAGTTAAATTTTGACTAGATAAATAGGAACTAATTCCCTTGACTAGTTATTCTAGGTATTAAACTTACGCTTCTATTATTGGATCTTTGACCACCTTTCTTACATAGTTACTCATGCACTCTTATTTTTACATGTGTCTTGGTGAGATATTTTTAAAAGGAATATTGGTTTTGTATCTTATATTGTTTATGAAATATTCTCATGCATGTGATTTCATTTGCTTTTAACTATTGTGTTGTTTACTTTCTTTACTCGTGCCTATCACAAATCAGTGCATTCACTTGATCTAGAGATCTTGGCATCCACTCTGATATGGTGTCAGATCCACTCTAGTATTTGATTATCTATTTTTTTAATTTATATTAGTTTCATTTGAAATAATGAGATTTATTATTTTAAAATAAAATATAGTTTTTATAATCTATTATTGGTTTAGTATTTGACCTTGGTGGATACATTTTTTTGTAGAATTGGTTCTTTAGAATCTATTACCATGGTTTTAGTGGTTTTTTTGTGACTATGTTTTATATATGACTTGGTTTGTTTTCCTATAAAATAATTTTGTGCCTCCATATAGCCTTAGGTATAGTGTATTTTTACGTGCTTAAAATCTACTCTATTGGCACTACTCAACTCGACCCTATTGGCTCCTATGTGTTATTTATTATTGCATGCAGGCCTTGGGTTTGGTCTCTTGTATTTGATATTAGCCTATGAATTTGGACTAAAATTATTCTTAGCTTATTTTTCATGTTTAAGAGACTAATGAAATGGTTTTACATGTCTAACCCTGGTTTTGCATTAATTATAGATAACCATCGACTATGTTATTTTCAGCTATTGAGCCTACTCTCATTGCTACCTAGTCAAAATAACCATTCTAAGATGCCTCTTTCCAAAAATAGACTAATGAGGCCTAATTTAATCATTAAAAATAGCATTTGTCTATATTAGGGGGCCTATATCCTACCCCCTAACCACCTTTGGCTAGGCCTTCAACCACCAGTGCATGTGAATCACACATTAGTTATTAAATTAGTATCACATAAGACTCATATAGTTTTAAAAAGATTGAAAGTTTCTTCCAAAAAAATATAATTCTATTAAAATTTTTCCCTAAAGTTTTTAAAAAATAAAAAAATATAGCATATGAAATCACCTTTTTTAATATCTTGATTTAAAACAAGGTCAAATAGGCTACTTTTATTTGAATGCATAAGTAATGCATAAGATGACTGGTCAAGTTTAGCATTATTAGTAGAGATTTTTTTTAATATAAAAATAATATATTATGGTCAATATTTAAAGATAAATTGTTATTATTTAAAACCTCTTCATATTTTCATTAGATGAAGACCAGAGGGTGAGGTCTAGGGAGAAACCACCTCACATTAAAATAAACACTTCTTTGTTTATATTTATCTCTTTGTGTACTCATCCTAGATGCATTTTTGGTTGAGCCCAATGTCCTCCCTTATCTTGAAAATTACATATTTACAATATTTACATTGGTTTCTCTAGATGCATTCTCAGTTATGTCTGGCATATTTTGAGTATGCATTATTTGTAACATTAAATGGGGGTTCACCATTCCATATTTTATGGGGTGTACTATGTTTATATATCACTTTCCATTCTACTTGAACTTTCATTTGTATAACAAAAACTAAAACCATTGTACTTTATTTCTACACAAAATGGATAAAATTTCAATTAAAACTCTAATACCATTTAATTATCATGAATGGAAAATTAAAATGAAAATTAGTTTTAGGATAAAAGGTTTGCATCACATTAAAATGGGGTTATAAACCCAACCAACTAAAAATACAAAAAAAATTAAGTGGTATAATAATAGTGATGAAGCATATGGGTTGTTATGTCTTTTTGCATCTCTTGGTCTCCTCTTTCATATAGAACCTACCAAATCACCCAATGAAGTGTGGATTATTTTGGAAAATATCTCTAAGATGTAATAGGTAATTAGAGACCATGAAATAGAAAATGCACTTATCATCTTAAGTCCTATAAACTTTAACACCCTTTAATATTTATTCACCAAGTTCAAGTTTTTGATATTATAGTTGAAAAAATATGGAATAGAGAAGAAATATGACCAAATTATTCTTTATATACTCTCTAAAACTAGATATTGATTATTAAGTCCTTCTCTCTAGTTTGCATGCCACTAAAAATGCTTTATGCACTACATGGAAAATGACCTATTTAGATAATTTCATTACCTACTTGACTAGCGAGAAAGATAAGTTAATACATATGGGAACATTAAAGTCATAAAAACCTTAAGCCCTAATTGCTTGGAATGGTAAATAAAAGACTTGAAAAAATGAGAAGAAGAAGAAGAATAAATATTAAGGGAATAAGAAATAATTGACCTCTGCCAAAAAACACTAAAACCTCCTCTTCTAATGATAAACCTAAAAAAGAAAAGGTTAAGTGTGCCTATTTCAATAATAATGTCTAGGATGAACACAAGTACATGAAGAAACAAATTGATAACCTAACTCATCTTATAGATAATATTAACATAGGTGTTCCTAATTCTATCAATCATAATTCATCAACTCAATATTATTCTAAGGTAGAAGGGAAAGGTAAAGATAAAGTAAAGGGAAAGGCTCTTGTATTAGTTGTATACCCAACACACTCATAGGTTATTGATTCAAGTTCTTCCCACCAATAGGCTCTTAACAAGTTGAGTTTTCTTCCTTATATCCTTATCATGTGTATTATATCACTTTGGGTGATGGCACTTTAGTATAATTTGTAGGGAGAGTTTCTATTAAAATGGATGGAAGAACATTGAAAAATTCTCCAAGTGTTACATCAATTTAAACTAATCTCTTATAAGTTTACCAAATCACTCACATCAATAAGTTCATGAGGGTAGAGTTTTCACTAGATTCAATCACAATCAGAGAGTTTTAGAATGATTCTATAGTGGTAGTGGGTAGGGAATATCACTAGGCTAGGTTATCTACCTTCTCACATTTTCTCCTAATTTTACTTTGATTGCATTGATGACTCATTCAAATAGAGTTAGTAAACTTTGGCATGAATTATTTTCCCACCTCAACATACCAATACCTATAATAACTCAAAGACAATATCATGGTCATAGGCTTACCTCAAGTTCATTTCTATAATGGTATTGAAGAGGGTTTCACCTTTGGAAAACATCCTGAAGAAAATTTTAACAAAGGTAAAGCTTGGATGTATTTACATCCATTAGAGTTAGTAATGATGATGTCTCTAGGCCTTTCCCCAATATATATTTCATAAGGGATAAGTATTTTCTTACCTTCATTGATGATTTCTTGAGTTACACATGGGATCACTTACTTAGGCATAAATCTAAAGTTTTTAACAAGTTTCAAGACTTCAAGGTTATTATAGAGAAACAATTTGATAAATGCATCAAGTTTATTCAAATAGATGATGGGGGTGAGTATGTCAACAATAAGTTTGAGTAGTTTTTCACATTAGAGGAGATTAATTTTTAGTATAATATTCCATATATTCCTCAACAAAATAGAATTTTAGAATGTAATAACAAGGCCTTGAAAGAGATGGCTAACTACATGATTTTCTCTAAGTCACTTGCAGCATAGTATTAGGCTTAAGCAATAAATTATGCTTAAACATTTATAACATGGTTACTCATAAAGTTTTTAAAGGTATAACTCCCTTTATATATTAAAAAAATAATAAACCTATAGTTGATCACTTTAGGGTTTTTGGATCTCCAACTATGGCACGCATACTAAATAAATGCAAGGGTGTGAAACCTTAGAGTAAGCCTTACATATTAGTAGTCTATAAAAATGGTGTCAAGGAGTACCACCTTTTTCATCTAACCATACATGAGTTATTAATTGAGATAAGTTTTTACTTTCAATAAATTCCCATAGACTTGAAACTTGACACTTATTCTACTTCATTAGACTCACATGGAGTCGATTCAGAGGACTCATATCAACATGAACACATTCTATAGGTTGACAACACTTTTTATAGATATAATAATGAGAGTGGTATTGTGGAATCATATTCATCCACATCTAAACAAACTTTAGAAGATGTTGTTTATCTACCTGACTCTTTCACTTCTCCTATTTGAGTTATACAAACACTAAAAAGCATAGGTAGATGGGTTGGGTATCATTCAAATGAGTAGATACATTTAGAGTTTTAGAGTGTTCCACATGATTTATATGAATCTACCTCTGATCCATATAATATTCAAGAGGTATCATATATCCCTAAATGGGATCCTACTATTTATGAGGAGTATAAATCCTTAATCAAGAATCAAACTTGGTATTTGATACTTCTTCCAAAGGGAAGAAATATAGTTTAATACCTATGGATATATAAAACTATGGAATAGGGGGGTTAATTTATAATTTAAAGGTATGGTTGGTCACCTTTCTCATAGGTGCTTGACATTAACTACATAGAGACATTTACACAAATCACCAAAATGAAATCTATTAGACTCACACTTGTTATTACCACAACCAATCAGTGGGATATTCATCGAATGGATGTGAAGAGTGCCTTTCTTCATAGTGATATTGAGGAGGAGATTTAAATGGATCAACCTTGAATATTTATTTAGGATTATTCATTTATATGTAGTCTATATAAATCCATCTATGGCCTCAAATATCCCACTTGGGCTTGGTCACCAAGATGGACTACTTTATTCTTGTAGAAAGATTCACTAGATGTTGTTTAGAGCTAAGCATATTTCTCTTATGGTAAGATGATTCACTCTTGATTCTAATTCTTTATGTTTATGATCTTTTGATCACTGGGAGTTCTTCTTCATCCATTGTAATAATGAAAGAATCTCTAGAGGATATGTTTTCCATGACATACTTAGGATTATTACATTACTTACGTGGAATTTATATTTCTAATTCAGACTCAAAGATCACTCTTGCATAACCTATGCATTTTCTCAATCTACTTTCTTAGTTTCACATGGTTGATTATAAGCCAACTCTAACTCCTATTACATCTATGTCAAGATTGAGGTAGATTTTACTTCACCTTCTATTGATGCTACTTATATCAAAAAATTGTGGGTAACCTTATCTACTTGACACCTACCATACCTAACATATCATATGTAGTGGGCATAATCTCAAAATTAATGTAAAAAACCCATGAGCTACACTAGAAAACAACTAAGAAGGAATTTCACTACATTGAAGGCACACCTAGATTTAGGATTCATTATAGAATTTTTAATTACATCAATTTTAATAGATATACTAAATTAGATTGGATGGTAATATTTAGAATCATAAGTCCACTTTAGTTTTTAGTTTATCCATTGGTTTAGGTCTGATTATTTGGTCAAGAAAGAAGCAAAATGTTATTACTTTATCATCTACTAAGGTAGAGCACATCGGGAATATTAATTCTACCACTAAGGCCATTTGTATTTAGGGGATTCTCATAGATTTTGATGTCCAATTCAGATTACCTACCATCATATACTATGATAACCAAATTTTTATTCATATTTGCAAGAATCCAACTTAGCATTAATAGACCAAACACATAGATATTCACATGCACTTAATCAGAGAGCTCATTCATGTGGAAATAATTGATCTAAGATATTTCAAAACAACATCTTCACCAAACCTTTCATGAAGAGAAAGTATCTTCATTTGTAGGTTATTCTTGTCATTCAAGATATTGTAACATCATCTTCTCAGGGGGACCTTCTAGCCTTTCCTCTTTATGTGTGTGTGTGTGTGTGTGTGTGTGTGTGTGTGTGTGTGTGTGTGTGTGTGTGTGTGTGTGTGTGTGTGTGTGTGTGTGTGTGTGTGTGTGTGTGTGTGTGTGTGTGTGTGTGTGTGTGTCTGTATACATACATACATACATACATACATACATACATATATATATATATATATATATATATATATATATATATATCTGTGTGTATATACACACACATACACATACATATACATACATACATACATACATACATATATACAAATACATATGTATATATATATATATATATATATACATACATACATACATATATATATATATATATATATATGTATGTATGTATGTATGTATGTATGTATGTATGTGTGTATGTGTGTGTGTGTGTGTGTGTATACACACACACACATACATACATACATACATATGTATGTATATATATATACATATATACATATGTATATGTATATATATATACATATGTATATGTATATGTATATATATACATACATACATTCATACATGCATACATATATATATATATATATATATATTTGTGGGGGGGGTGATTTTTTACTATGGGTTTTATCCTTTAGGAGAGATTGCATTGTAAATGGGTGCCTCATCAGGACTAGTTGTTGAGACTCTTTTTTTTACTATCCATGCTTATGGGGGTGTTAGATTATGGGTTTTATTTTTTTCTATATTTATTTATTATGGTATTTTTTACCTCACTTAGAGTTTCCATGATTTAATGGATAAGTTTTCCTAGGTGTAATTGGAGTTGTATTTTGATTGGATGAATGGGGCATAATTCCCTTGACCAACTATTATAGGTTTGGGAATTACTCTTATGTTATTGGTTTCTTGATTGCCTTTATTTGAGTAATTACTCATACACTCTTGTTTGTACATATATTTTGGTGAGATATTGTTCAATGGAAGATTAGTTTTTTCTCTTATTTTATTTATGCAAGATTCTCAAGTATGTGATTTAATTTACTTGTAACTATTATCTTATGTCCTTACATGACTTGTGCCTATCATAAACCTATATTATCACTTAATCTAGATATCATGGTGTCCACTCTAATAATTTTTTATTTTGGTTGTAAGACTTATAATATGATCCCTAAGCACAAGTATTTAGGGTTTGGTGGCTTGTATTTCATCCCCCAGTGTTAAGACCAACCATGTGTTCTATTAGGGTATATAAATTAAGGGATGAGATATCTATATTGGTCAAGTGGTGTTTCATTTTAACAACATCATGAAGTGAAGGTCCTTCATGATCCAATTATAATACCTAAGACAACACCACTAAACTCCTATAAATGCAATGAGAATGAAAGAATTAGATACTCTAACATTTCCAATTACTCATCCTCTTACATGGATTATGGCCCCACCATACCTTGAGGTATATAGGGGACAAACCTAGAGAGCCTTGTTTAAGCCTAATTTAAGACCTATTAGCTAAAAATATTTATTAGTGAAATATAAACCAAACTCCCTCAAGATACTCACAACATACATCCATGGAGTTGGGGTTTGGAGAATAATATAGTCACCCCTTCATGTGAGTATATGTGTGGGATACTAGTTGCATTACACACTCTTTTATACTACCATAGAGCCTATGACTTGCATGTTTTCATTTAATTATTTAAAAAACTCATATTGCTTACAAACATCAAACACTTCAAACAAAGTCAAATCAATCAAATCACAAAATTCGAACATTTTAAATCAAATGTCAACCTTTGACTAAGTCAAACACCAATACATATGTAACATATTCAATTCAAACCTTCCAAATCAATTAAAACATTCAAAATTCAAATCAAATCAGATTTAAATTTTTGAATCCAAAAAAAGTCAAAGTTAATCAAATTCAAACATCTAAAGTCATACAAGTCAAATTTAAAATTCAAAACAAGTCCAAGTCCATCCACATCTAAATCAAGTCAAACATCTAAATCCACACACTAAAAGGAAAAATCACTTCCAAAGTCAAACATTAAAATCAAACCCATTGATCTTAATTTACAAATATTATTCAATACAAATCAAAATCCAAGTCCATAATATACCCATCTCAATCCAATGAAATCCCACATAGGATATCTAAATCCCCCATCTACTATAAACCATCCAAATCTCAATATCTTCCATAATCCCAATCTGATTCTAGCATCACCATTCCAACATAAAAAAATGATTGACCAATTCAAATATCTTATCCAATAGGTATCCCACCTAGAGTCCCTTCTTGATCCTTAATCCACTAATCCAAATTCCAACACTTTGCATTCTAACCATCAACCCAGCCATACCCTACCATATCCCCTCCAAAGATCTTCATTTATGCAAGAACTAGGTACATTTATGTCTAATAATCATTCATTATGGATATGTCAAGTTGTCCATAGATATATCTCTCATATGCTTCCCTTGAGTTTCCATAGTGCATTTGATCTTTTTACTACCAATTAGAAGATAATCCCCTACCTCATCCTCCATTCAATTAACTTTAGCAGGACTATCATCATCCTATTTCCTTAGATTGATATCATACAAAACTCTCAATTGATTAATGTCTATTATTAAGGTCTCAATGTTAATTTTTACTTAGTACAATATGTTATGGTGAATAGTTTTAATATTGAGGTTTTATTATATGTATTATTTTAGTTAATTTAAAATTGTTTGTCTATTAGTCATTGAGTTTTTTTTCAAGTGGACCATAAAAGTTTTATCATTATTATTATTTAAAGTTAATGTTTTTTTAAGGTATAAAATCTAGTACAATATAGGATTCAATGTTAATATGTTTTATTATGTTTTAGTTTGATATATTTTTATTAGTTATTTATTATACACATTTTTTTAAATAGTATGTTAAGACTTTAAAGTGCTCCTAGTAATATCTTTTTGTCTTCAATTACTCTAGTGTTAGTTTATCCATTATCTATCAATATTAAACAAGTGGTTAGTTATATTATTTTAAATGTTAATCAGTCATTGATTGCCTATCATCTATGCTATAATAAGTGATTATACACATTGTAGTTATTCATATGTGTGTCATCTATCTTTGGTCAAAAGCATCGAATAAATCCTATTAAGGTAGATATCAATAAGCCTTGTATAGTAATCTTCAATGTAATATTTTCATCTTTCCCTTTTGCAAATAGATGCATTATTGTTAGAAACTAAAATCCATGATGGTTTTATTTATGAGGGGATTTGTATACCATTGTGATCACTAATGGGGAAATGTTAGGAATTTATTTTTTAGTGTTCACATTTTTAAGGCATATAATTATATGGGTTAATATATTGAGACTAATGTGAGTGTTTGACAATTGAGTTGTGATGAAAAATTAAACATAAAATATATATGTAAGAGAAATATTAGACTTTAGGTGAGATATTAATGGTATTGTGAATATGGAAGATTTGAATCCTACTCTATAGAGTCAGTTATTTATATAAAGAGCACTTAATGAATTGAATAAACAATGTTTTTAATTTGACTCATGTTGAGCATGTGTTATCCCAATACAAGCTACGCTATAAAATATATAATTGTATTTATAAACTCTAAACTATAGGTATTTTTAAACAATAAGTTATTTAATTATTGTAGTGATTATGTAATCATTTATTTTATAAAAAAATAGTTTCATCTTTTATGCCCTCAAAATGTAAAAATCCAAAAACGTAAAAAGTGCAAACATTGCATAAAAACTAAAATAATTTTTATAGTTTCATATAAATTTATCTACAATGAACATTTTTGCATCAAAATTTTGAAATTACATTCATCCTAAGTAGTTATACAAGCAAATTTCCTAAAGCTAGGTTTTTAGGGAAAATGAAGAAAACTTACTCATAATTGCACCCTACCTAATCCCATTGGTGTTACCTCCATCCTCTTGTCTTGATATATATGTTGATTTTATTTTCTCATGATTTGGTCACTATTGGCTATAACTCTAGATCTGGTAAATACATGAGTGTAGATTATTTCCAACTTGGGAAATATTTACTATTTATAGTACATTTTATTTTAAATTTACCCCTTTTGGCATAATTAATTATATATGAATTATTTTTATATGTTTAGATAAAATTTTGTGTTTTGAAAGAATAAATAAAAATGGGGTGACCTAGGTAGTACCCTTCTCCCATGTCAATGATGAGTATTTTTTTCTGAGTTTTCCATAAATTTTCCAAATATTCCTTATTTTTATGTTTAAATATTGTTTTTAAAATTTTAAGTTTGATATATATTCATCTAACACTAACTTATTCCCCACAACAAGTATAACCAAGTAATATTTTTATCTTTTACATAAACAATAATTATTCTTTTCATGCATTTGATTAAATAGTGATTTTCAAGTTTCTTGATATATTGCACTTGACTCATGTCTTTTGTTTATAAGTGGTGGGGTGTCTTGGTTGGCTTCACTTCATTTCAAAATCAAGTGAGTTAACCCTCTCCTTAATTTTTTTTTCTCTAGAAACTATGCTAGCCAATTAATTATGAGGTACCTCCCTAAGAACGTAATATGTACACACCTACATTTTATATGGTGTAACATTTATCTAAATTTATTGATAATGAAAAAAGTATCCAAGTAAAGATGCACATGATCAGTTCTTTACCTATATAATTATCCCCCTTATTTTATTTTTATACCTTCCCTAAGTTTAAAATATACAAAAAAGACCCAAACCTTTGAAATTTGTAATTTTCAAGTTGAGTGGAAAAAATATTTTGGCAATTACACAACCACTATGGTGTTTTAAATAACTATCAAGGAAATTTCATAACTACCCTACTAGTTTAATGAATCACTATGATAGTTTTAAAACTACCATAGTGATTTAAATAACAATTTTGATGGTTATGTAACCAATGCCTTCATATAGTAGTGGTTTTGTTGTCGCCTTTGCATAATCTTTTAAATTTAGCTTTTGAGATGTACATTTTCACATGTTTCACTCATTTTTTATGTGATTCACCCAATTAACTCTATAATAACATAGTAAACTCTAAATCAACCTTATGAAACCCCCAATCATTCCTAATGAACTCTAAATAATTTTTTTCAACTCTCACATGCAATAATTTCCCCAATTCTACAAATATGCTTTTCATGATAAAATTCATATAATAAAATTAAATAATTGGTAGCTAGTTATCTAAAATTTTAAAGATTTAGAATATATATGCTACATATTTTTCATTTCACATCCTTTGGAAATACTCCCTAGATCACATTAAATAAAATCATTGGAGAAAACACCTGAAGATTGGAGCACTACAACTATTAGATTATCTAGAATTGCCATATACTTTTAACAAGGTTGGAACTTACTTAAAAGAAATAGATTAGATATTATTGATTTAAAAATTGTAAATATATTTGATAAAATTCATTTTTTTAAGAATTTACTAGAGCCTTTTATTATTTTTGTTCTTATTCTTTGCTTGTATTTTTTAAAAATATTTTATTACTTTCTTCACATAAAATTTTATTTTATTATTTAGAAGCTTAAAATTGATTAATATATCCTAAATAATTCATGTATTACTCATTTCAAAAATAAACATTTTAATTTATTTTTTATTTTACCCTTTCATCTATAAAAATCCCCTTACAAGAAGTATATGTAGATGGTATTTTATGATTATATAACACCTCAATATTTTTACACTTGGAAAACTCAAACCTTCATCGTTCTTCTCAGTTATTTACCTTTCTCGCTTCCACAAATATCACATTTTATCTATCTTTATACCCCTTGGCCTATGTCTATTAGTCTAACCAGTATTATGTTGATGACCTAGGTATTCTGTCTTACCCATAATGCTTAAAATTTACCTTTCTTCCATATCTACAAGTTCAGAACATGTACCTACCTTTTTGCTCCCTAGACACTAACATTCAGGACATATAGTTGTGACAACATTCCCTTCCTATCCCAACACAATTGTATAATACCCTAAAGTCATCTAATTTTTAAATTAAACATATTATAATGGTTAGCCTAAGTTCTTTAATGAAATTTATTACCCCAAATTTATTAATATAAATACAAGATCAATAATCATTCATTCCTCACCAAGGAAAACCTAGAAATCAGACCAAAGAACATTCAATTGAACAAAGCCTCCCTATTTATTCTTGTTTCCACATTAGTCATATAAACTACCCATCTACAAGTATAAATTACTAAAGGAACATCCCAAGACCCTAATTTTCCATGTTACATGCTAATTCATTATTGTACTTGCTTTGCACATATTGCATGATTAACACATAAGCCAACATGTAGGAGAGAAATACATGAGTTTGAGGCCCTATTTTTGAGTATTGGTTATGTAAGAAATTCCATTTTATAGTGGTTTTATTGGGTTTAGATCAACACCATGTTCCCACTAACCCATCTTTTCCCAAGATCACATTGAAGATGTAAAACTAGGTTTTTGCCA
This sequence comes from Torreya grandis, assembly GCA_037957365.1. Taxonomy (NCBI): domain Eukaryota; kingdom Viridiplantae; phylum Streptophyta; class Pinopsida; order Cupressales; family Taxaceae; genus Torreya; species Torreya grandis. The sequence goes on along the minus strand of JARHVA010004701.1, from coordinate 52,806 downwards.
TTTCACAAGGAGTGAAGATGTAAAACTAGGTTTTTACCATTTCACAAGGAGTGAAGATGTAAAACTAGGTTTTTACCATTTCACAAGGAGTGACAATCCATGACCAAGATTTGAATGTAGTAGAGTGAAGGTGAAGAAAAAACCAAAAGAATCTATGTGGTCTCATCCTATTTCAACATACATTCATTACATGACACTAGCATCAAACCTAGATAATAACATTAACATAACCATCTTAGGCTAATGTTACTGTCTAGAGAGCTAGAAGCATAAGAGCCAAAATATGATGACTATTCTAGAATATCT